>JAABLK010000372.1:0-31480 GCA_012295415.1 Phytophthora chlamydospora
GCTGCTCGAGCCCTACGCGTCCGCGGTGTTGCCCGGGACGTACGTAGCTGTCGTGCTGCTCAAGTCCTACGAGTCTGTGGTGCTTCCCAAGACCTACGTGTCCGTCCTCCTGCTGAAGAGCTACGTGTCCGTTATGCTGTTCTTGGTGAGGTGATCTCGTAACCCAAGCTCGATATGGCTGAGTTGCTACCCAAGGAAATGTCGTGTGCTCAACCAGTTCGTGCAAGCAACGGCGAGAACCAAGCAGAAGCTAGCACTACAGACCGTCGTAGGTTTCAGTTAGTTGGTAAACTAGCCATGAAGGAATGAATAGAAGTGCTTCAAAAGTACGAGTACAACATCTTTATGCCAGTGGGTACAACCCGTTAGCATAATGATCATCACGTTGAATCTGTGCTTTCGACTTTTCCATCGCAATGACATTGCTGTAGTGTGAAGCGTCGTGTGCGAAAGGTCGTCGGTGGGTGAAAAATGAGTGGCGGCCGTACACTGCCGAGTTGTTCTCACGTGAGTGAGATCACTTGCAATCTCTCCTGGTAAAGCAATGGTCGATCGCCGTCGTGGAGAGGAGCGTATAAGTGTTCGTACCAAGCCGTGTTAACATGTTGTTCATCTTATACTCACGTGTTTGCTTGCAAATAGGTGCCAATACCTGTACACACAGTCGCTTCCGACGGCAGATCTCTATATGAGAGCCCATCGATGTAAGTTCTGTAAATGTTCTATGAGGTGCGACCGGCATGTTTTCTGACTATACGTCAGGTAGGGTCTTCTACTTTTTACCTGTGGAAAACCTTTGTCTTTTGACAGCATCTATCCTGTATTTGTACCTGCTTCAAGGCAGGTGCGATGCATCGTTCAAGTGAATACATGTACAATGGTAACTAATGCAGACCTGCCAGGATAACCCAGAGGTTGTCGATCAGTTTATCGGCCTACTACCTGTCAAACATATGTTCAGCCTACATGCTGAGGTTTACAGTGGTAAATACGAAAGTGTCCATAACTACATATGGATGATGTAGTGGCTGAAGACGTGCATGGAGCTCTCGCAGATACGATTTTGTTTCGTGAAGTATCGAGTAAGTATTGTTGAATTTTTCGTTGCCATGTTGCTGAAGGTAACCCACTACATGTTACACGGTCGGCAACGCGCTCTGAAGAAGTGGATTCTGAAGATGCTCAAAAATTTAATCCGTCACATTGCGATTCACATCACGATGAAGGCGGACAAGTCCCAAGATGAAGAAGCCCTCTACACTCACACCCGCAAGGGTTTCTTCATGTAAGCAGACTACACACTCACAGAATACCTCTGTGTTGTGATGGTTACCGTCGACATGCTGGCGCATGATGTGGAGGTCGGCCACGGTTCGCATCTGTGTCCATGTGAGGACTGTGCATTCTATCGCTCGCCTGAAGGGGAGATACAACAGCCAGAGGAGCCTCCGATGACGACACTGCCACGGACTTAGTGTTCGCTTCGCTGTCGTAAGCTCCAAGCTGCTTTTGGTTCAGGGAGCGCGCGTTACTATTAGCTTGGTTTAGCTATCGAAGTGATTTATGTCGTTGTTTGATAATATTTGCTGCTAGTCTGCTCTCGCCAGTATTCTTTCTGCCTTGCTTCCAGTGTTCTCACGTATATGGACCATTTGTGGAAGTACCGGATCAGTCCACCGATCACATGTACTGCTGCTGGGCCCTAGACAGAAAGAACGCTCTTGCTCTGTCGGCTTCAACAGCGTCGGAATCTTTATCGCTAAAAACACATTAAAAAAAACGTGTCACGAGTAAAATATGAGAGCGCATCTCAAGGTTCCACTGCACTGCAGGGTGATGCAGATCTAGGGTTTGGTCGTGCTGTCTGGTGGCTTCGTTGGACACCTTGGAGTTCATGGCTGCTTGGATCAGCAGGTTGACACATGAGTTCAGCTCGGCGATCTCGTGTATTGCATCTCACTTTTTCCACCACCGTGTTGGCTGGGCGCCAACGAGATCAATTCGTACTACATGTATTCATGTCATAACGCGTGCTTTGCTAGATCTCGTCAAGGTAGAGCCTGTAGAAGTGAACGTGAATGCACTTGTCCGCACCCCCACGCACAGCGAGCAGCAGGGTGGCAACGACGTTCCAAATCGGATTGATCGGATATGACAGCCAGAAAAACTAGTTTCCCTCTACAAAACCAACACTAAGCTGCGTTGATGTATCTAACGCTCCACTCCGTCCGCTTCTGCGCTTAACGTTAATGTCCGAACCAACGGCTTCCACCTGACCAAGACGGCCTGGGACCAGCAACCGTGTCGTTCGTGGTCTCGTACCTTGACGACCAGCAGCACAACACCAAGGAGTGAACTTATCGGCGCAGTGCATTGGCTTCCCCGTCAGCGAACTGGGAGGGGGGAGGGGGGTAAAGACGCTCCGAGTCACGGATAACTGCAGGACGAACACGACGACGACATCCGTGTGGAATCTCACCAAAAGGCCACGGTCATAGCAGAACGCATCATGGCTGCGCTGCGTCACTCCATATCGATATATGTACGCCTTCAACGGAAACCCTACGGTAACAACCTTCTCGTCCTGTGTTCCGCAATTTGAAAGCCTATGGCATTTCATAACCCGACCACATCTCCCGCTGTCGAACTCCCGACCCACGTTCCTCTTGCCAAGCCACTTCCTGCTGCCGAGCCACCAACCACACCTCCTGCTACCGAGTTTCCGATCACACTACCGGCTGCCGAGCCACCAACCACACCTCTTGCCGCCGAGTTGCGGACCTCCCGTCCAGAGGTTTTGATTTTGTAAGGCTCTGCTAATATTCGAATCTTGCTATTAGCCGAAAACAATTGTTTTGAGAGACAGGACCGACGAAAGTTTTGCCAGCACGTCAAAGTCGTGTCGGGACACATGAAATTCTCCGAAGGACCCGGGTATATAGACCGACACAAGCACACAGTGTGATTCCCACAGTAGTCCGTCTTTTCGGTAGGATAGCGATTTTCCCACCGACAGATTACGCATCCACAACATTTCCGATTGCATCCTACTCAAGCTTGTTCGGATGCCACTGCAAAACAGGTTGTTTGTGTGCTATCAGTTGTATCCGAAGCTACCGACGCCAATGGCGATACAGCGCTACCCGGGAGACTGTCTCGACAAGTGGGCACAGCATACATATACGGACGTGTATGCCAACGAGTCAACAAAGCCAACAAACCCCTCGATATGAAATAAGGTAGTTGGACAGCATGTTCGGCAAGAAGAGTGTTGAGTTGTTGATTGGGGATTTGCAACGTGGGATTGAAAACTACCGCATGCTGCAAAGGGCGGCTTCAACGCCAAGCTGGACTGAGCTCGCAGCGCTTCCTGCCGGAGATGGCATACCGGAAGATGCAATCGTTGAAGATCTGCTGGAAGTGGAAGATGAGGAGGAGGGGGAGAGGGACCTGCCGCACTGTAAGATTTAATCCTGAGGAACGATAGCCCACTTCTTTGATGGAAGTTGAGGCTTTGAAAAGCATGTGCTTTGATCCGAACGTACAAATGCGTGCTCCGACGGATTTGTATACGCAAAAGGATGGAGCAACGACTACTCGCGTGAGACCTGAGTCAGCGAATTTGTTTACATATTCTGTTTCAGCTGGCTTCTTGGTTATATACCGTTGTACTTTTGGAATCAAGTTGTCAACAAAAGCAACGCGTATGCTGTGGTAAAAGGAGTATCGCTTCCCCAATCAATTACCCTGATTGAGCTTCTGAAGTTTATTGGAATTCTATTTTTCATGGCTATCAACGACAAGGGAGAATATGCAAACTATTGGGGCGTACAAGCTGAAGACGCAATTCTTGGAAATCAGAGCTTATCTGGTCTCGAACGCATAATGCCTTTACGCCGCTTCAAGCTCATTCGAAAGCTATTCTGCTTCCGTGCTTCCCCACCTGGTCATCGCCGGGATCCGGCCGCACGAATTCGCCCGCTTCTGAATTTGTTGAAACCAACTGGAGGAACCCACATCGAGATGGGGAGAGATGTTGCTCTCGATGAAAGCAGCGTTGCTTGCCGCTCGAAGTTCGAACGACACTGCATCATGTATAATCCCATGAAGCCAACAGGTAAATATAATTTTCGTTTGTACACGCTCTGTTGCGAGACGGCCTGGATCGCAATGAACTTTCGATTCCATTGTCAAAGCAATATTATGGATAGACTGGAGGACGTGGTGGATGCACACGATGTCGCAAGCCTTCAGCTAGAAATGGCAGACGCCAAACTTTCAGCAATACGCCAACTAGCTCTTGAGGTTGCTCGCCCTCTTTACGGTTCCAGATGCATCCTCAACATGGATAATTACAACACGTCGGTTCAATTACTACAAGCCTTACGCATCAAAGGTTTGTACGCTCGGGGAACTCTGTGTGGTAAGAAGAGCCGGTATTTCCCGAAACACACGATTTTGGAACCAAAAACAGCATCTCGAGGCGAGCATCGTCAAGGTATCTCGCGAGAAAACAGTATTGTGGCGGCGTCGTGGTGTGATGAGAACATTGTTCAGATGGTCTCGAATGCAGACGCATTAACTCAATCAAATCTGACCCGGCTGGTTGGTAACACAACCTAAACTTACCCTGCCCCCACGTGTGTGAAAGAATACAATCGGTTCATGCAAGGGGTGGACCGGTTTGATCAATTTCGCGGGCAGTTTTTCATTGTTGATGGCCATTCCTATAAAACAAAATGGCACAAAAAGCTAGCTATTGCTCTGATTGATTTCGATAGGGTGAATGCGTATTTGACCTGTCGCATGGTAGTTGACACATCGAGAGACCGCGATCCATATCGGACATTTATGATCGATTTAGCAGCAGAGCTGATGTCGGGAGGTGGTCCAATGCACCCGGTGATTACAAAATGGCATATGACAGTACAGCAGATGTTAGCGTTTTGGTCAGAAGCCATTTCGCTTGTGAAGGTGTGATGGCAACCAGGCTATTCACGTACAAATCAGAATGTTGTGGGATACCGAGGGCTTGAAACAATGTGCTTTTATCCGAGTGTTCACTATCACCGATACCAACCGAATCATTCCTAGTTGATGCAAGCCCGCGAGTTGCTCCACCTCCACGAGTCGGTTCTTCATTGCTAACGCGATGTCCTCGCCCAGCTCCACGTCCACGACCACGACCAGCTCCACGACCACGATCAGCTCCACGTCCAGGATCAGGACCTCGACCAAAACCGGCTCCAACTTTAGCTCCAGATTCACGTCCACGTCCTCGACCAGAACCAGCTTCAGCTCTACGACCTTGGTCGGCTCCATGATTGGATCCACTATCGGCACAACCAGGGTTCGACTCATCGTCGGAGCTTGTTGGTATGCTAATTGCTCGTGAATCACTAGGTTGATCACCAACACAAAGTACCTATGCACCGTGGTGCCCCACAAAATTATCGCTGTTGGTCGCATAGGGGTCATCGTCATCGCTATGCTCGCTGAGTGTCGACATGGCAGATGACAGGTCGGCTTCAGACGCAGTTGGAGCAACATGACGGGAGCCAACCTGTTTCAACAACCCATTGCCCTCTTCACATGGTTGCTCAGCACTATTGCGTCTGGCACTACGAGAAGCGACTTCTACGACAGTTCCAGCTATCACTGCACTATTGCTTACTGAAGCAAAGTTCGCCCGTTCACCTGTCGCTCTGACTGCAGGAACCAGAACGATATCGCCGTCGCTAACGATTCGGTGAGCCCCATTGTCCACTGCGTTGTAGTACGCCACGAGCGCTTGTTCTCCGATCAAATAATATTTTCCTTCTTGGCCCTGTACGCTGCACCCTGGTTGAATATAGCGATACCGAGCACTATCATCTTCATTTACAAGAGTCAGCCGCAAAATGTATCCCGTCCCAAAAATTGCGCTTACTAACCGTGCTTATCCGCTGGCTTTGGACGGGACGACCGCAGAATACGCCGTGGGTGCTTGGTGCCACGTGGCTCCTCAGCTTCCACCTTCCGCTTTCCTCGAGATGGCATCAGCTCAGCCTGCAGATATCGAAAGTGAGCGGAAGCATCCAAGAGCGTGCGTGCATGAAAGATACACGTAAGATACGTCAGGTTCTTGAGGTTGGGCTGGATCCCACAAGCCAATCACAATGCTGCAGCGTCCTTTCAGTCTCGCTGACGTTGAAATCCCGATAGTTTTGACCAATCAGAGAATGAGCTGGATAGGGGCAAAATGCCCGGATCGAACCTTCGTGCATCTAAAGAGTCGGAATGGCTACACGAGCGTTGGGGGCAGAATGCTCCATTTCAAATCGAAACATGCTAGGGTTGTATACTATATTCAGGCCAAGTGTTCGCGAAAGGGTTAATTGGTGGCGCGACAAAGCTACCTTTTGCTCATGGTAGTCAATTGCGCAGGAATAGAAATTGTTTTTTTCTGCCACCACTTGGACAGAATTTGTTTAGCTAATCATATTGTAACTCCAGTTGAAGTTGCAGCAGCTTACCTTAATTTTTAATTTTTTTCTCGCAACGGCGCCCTCCTCACAACCGGACGTGGGCGACGCTGCTTGTGCAAAAAGAGGGGGGGGGGGGCAAGATAGTTCAAGCCAGCGCTGGTACGTAACGATATAGTTCAAGCTAGTGCTGGCACGTAGCGAGCTTGGACGATTGCTAAGCGGATGTGGCCGTCGTCGTTAGAATTGTTTGAGGCGTATATGTCTGGATGGGTTGTCGCGCTGCTACATACAGCTGGCGGCCTGGCAGCAGCAGCAACAGCGCCTGCTACTGCCTTCTGTGCTTGATTGCTAGCGTTGTTTCTTCTGCCTGCCTAATATTATTATATCCGCATTTTGACTTTTAAGCGCGCGTCAAAACAATTGTTCTTGTTGTTGCACGCATATCAGTATGATTTTTAGTGCAGTCAAGCCAAAACAATTCTGACGAATCAGAGGACTGGGAATATTTTCTACTTGCTGCGCGAATCATCTTGTTGCTGCGCAATTGAATATCACAAATATAGAGTGTGTCGTATTTTAACCCTTTTGCGAGGAGCAGATATAATCTTTTCGTAACTATAGTATACAAGCTATGTCATTAGCATCTAAAAGGGCGCGAAATTCGCCCTTTAAGATAATCACTGTACTTGTTTTGCCTATCTCGTGTAACGTAGCAGCTTCAATGACTTGTAAGAGGGATCTGTTGTATTCATTTAGCTTGAGTTTTGTATGTTTGCTTGATGACTGATCCTACCGTTTATGACTTGTTCTAAAAGACGTTATGCATCTAACTTAAACTTGTGTAAAAGGCGATTTTTTCGCCCTTTCAGGAGACGATTTCGCACCGTGTTTTGCAGACCTACTAAAAGGGCGAGAAATGCGTCCTTGCACCGCGAAAGCCTTAAATCTGATAAAAGGGGAAGTATTATCACTAATCACAAATGCTTCGTAAAATCAAGTCGCATGCGCATTTTACCACAGCACTACGATCTCTGTCGAGGTACATTTCAATGAGCTGTCGTTGATGCGGCAGACTAAGGGTTCAGCTCCTTTCATGGCTACTCAGAAAGTTAAGTCATCTTATCTGCATTTATATAATGAAAACTTGGTGCCAGGGTTCCAAGAAAAGTAGATGCACCTGCTTACGTCTCCTCCGTTTCAGTACGATTGCTAACCCATTTTCTGTAATGGTCATTATCGCTTCGGCGTCTCTAGAAACATTTTCAGCAGCTCTACAACTCACTAGCACCTGCACTACTTTCTTTAACTTCTTGTCATAGGCCGCAGAATCATCTGATGGTTCTTTCTGGTCTAATGGTACGCCGATGTTTCGGTACCACCAACAATCGGGCCCTTCGACAAGCCGTTCCAGCTTGCATGAAGCTACGCCACTACAACTTCTCGTGTTGGGGCTGTAAAGCTACCTTCCTTTCGTTGATCCTGTCGAAACTGCCCCTCAATTTACTCAAGACAATGGTCACGCAGCTGCAGCTTGAGTGGCCGCACCCACTCGATGTCGGCCAGCTGGTACACGGACGTGCAGCCACCGGGGACCTTCAGTAGCAGCACGTTCAACTCCTTCGCACACGCTTTCACTTCATATAATTTCAAATCAGAGATGCACCCAGCAGAGCCCAAACCGCCTAGTACCTGTGATTGGAAAAAATAAGAGTACACGGACTGGCTCAATTTATAATTGGAAAGCATATCAAACCCCAACCCTACGACCGAAGAGCGTCATGCGGAGCTCGGAAGATCCTGGCAAGGTCAATCCGCCGGCGGAGTAGACCAGGCCACCAGATCCAGGGGCGCAGTATGGGATGACGCGAGATGTGAGTACACGCCAACAGGAGAAAGACAACGGCATGAGTCAAGACTCAATCGTGACGCCAATGCCTCAGTCACAAGGCGGCGAATATACGGGGTTTTATTAAATATTAGTAATACGTGCCATACAAAAAATACCGTTTTTATTGATGGTAATATATACATTCCCAAGCACTGATCTGCATCAACTGCCGGGCATTTGCAACTCGGTGGAGGTAGATACGCTAGTCGTTGCGATTACTCATCAATTAAAAAGTTACTCCAATTTTTACATTTGAACTTTTTCCTAAAAGCAAAATTGACATTTGTTTGCCGGGCGGACATTCTTCGGTAGAACGGCCTAGACCGCACTTCAGTGAAGTGCCATTTCGGATCCCGCAACGCACTCGCACCAGAAACTATGTTGTCTGAAGATCTCCAATCTCTGAGTACGTTGCCTGTTCGGTGTTGTCATTGGCTCTCGTCGGGGAGATTATACACATCCAACGCTACCGCTTGTACGACCAGACATAGCGGCAAAACCAGAGCCCTTCTATATGCTACCAATTACACGCAAATCATTATTATATCCTGAGAGAAATGTGATCAACCATCCAGAGGCGAGGACATCGATAAAAAAATGAAGTATTCGGTCGTATTGTCGTATGCACTGAAACTGACCAATACATTTCATTTATTTACTTCGATACTGGCACGACCATGCACTTCCTGTATTCAACACCACACCACCCCCGTATTTATCGATACGCTAGTTATTTGACAGTTTGGGCAGTTTTTGCTCGAATGACCTTGATTAGGTAAGCATCATAACCAAGTATCGATGTTTACTGGATCGTCTGAAAATTGCAATGTCATCAATTTTTCCCGGTGTGCCCCCGACTTTGAGAATGGTCTGCCAGTTTGGCCTCGCTTCGATGTTCGGCCAGCCGACACATCGTTGTTCTCGTCGAAGTGCTGGATACGCCACCTCCATACAGCGTGAAAATACAGGGCGGCCCCGAGCCTCCAGCCCCCTCCACCGCTTCCCGCTGCAGCCAGTAGGCTGTCAGCCCGCTTGTACACCGTACCGAGAAGACCACTGCCGTCCACTCGGTATGCGTCGCTTTCCCAGGAAATCTCCAGGTTGTCAAAATGGACCTTGATAGTGCGCATCGCCGCCACCACGTGTGCACATATGCTATGCAATAGTGAGCCCCATTGGATTCATCGGGTCCAGTCATCTCTAAGCGCTGTCACGTTGCCCCGAAACCACTTTCACAGCCAACTCTTCTCTCATTCCATTCATCAATTTAATTTGATTTCGTCGCCATATCCCCCCCCCCACCCGTACCTAGCAACCCATCGCGACGGCCGAGAACGCCGACATTTGCCGCTCCCTCTTTGAGGCCCTGCCCAACCCCCGCTTCAAGTGCAAGTACCGCAAGACACGGCGCCAGCTTCAATCCAGCGGCTATGGCAATCTCATCGGCCATTCGATGGACAAGCACGCTGACTACGAGGCCGACTTCCTTGTCAATACAGTGGCAAGTACTACACTCATTCGACTTCGTGAGCGATAAGTTCGCAAATATATACCACTGGATGGAGTGGGTGGTCGACCGCAACATACCTCCGTCTGATATGGACCACCTACACACCCGCTTGATGTCTCGTCTCAAGTCCATCTCGTCGAAGACGCTGAAGAAGTACATTGCGACGACTAATAAAGCTGTCGAAAAGGCACTTACCAAGGTCCGTATTTGACGTAATGCACGACGGATGGTCAAGCTTCGTCAATCACTATGTGACTATTTTCATCGTCATCTGGCACAATGGAAAGCTACTCCACGTTCTGCTGACAATGACCCCTCTCAACGAGGCGGATTTGACACTGTGGGTATATCAAAAATATGCTGGCTATTTATGGCAAATCAGAAGCGTCGCTGCGATTTCTGCTCCGTGGCACTGCTTGAACAACCAGCTGCCGGCCACCCCTCCTTGTGGTGGGTGCGCTGGTGGCAGCGCTCCGCACGGTCAAGAACCGCGCAAAACTCCGGCGTCACACCAGCTTGGCACCTCTACGGGCGAACGCGACCCGGTGCTCAGCATTCGGGATGACGTGGCACTACGCGCGCTTTCGAGATATCATCAAGCGAGTAGACGTGTTTTACGACATATTGTCGAAGCCATCAGCACACGGCCGCATTGTCGCCCTTGTTCCCGGGTGTTCATTTGGTTGTTGGAGCTGACAGCTATAAACGCACGCAAGAAGAGGTGGAGGCGCTTCGGTTACTTTAGCTAGAGCAGGTTGTTGAGCCTTACATGGCTTTGCGCAGGTCAAAGACCCAAACACGATCCCGGAGTGGCGTCAGGGACTTCGCGACAGTGTCTCTACAATTTGGTGCGGCTCCGCTGCAGTTGACACCAAGCCACAGTCTTATCGTCGCCGTGATCTGGCAACCAGTTGACACTGCGAGAGACCCTTCTCGCAGTGTAAGCTGGTAATGACGCCTCAGCGTGCATCACTGCTGTCGCTTAACTTTAAGATGATTGCGTTATCGGGTACTAATCATAAGTACTGTGATGCTAACGCACTGGTGAGCTTGGAGCTTGATGAGAGTGACGGCTACTAGCGGCGGAGCTAGCACAAGTGAGCATTACAGTACGTATTGCTCATTTCTTTAATAATTCTTCTCTCGTTAACCATTTGTTTTTATCATAGTTGCAAAAGCACATTGCATAACTCTATGGTAATTTCCGAGCGCTGGTGTAGACAGGCACTTTTCGGCTGAAACCACGTCTTCGACAGGAACTCACCCGTTACCCTGTCACTAGCTCCTTGCGGACGCCCCTCAAATATCCCCGAGAGGTAATACACGCCTAGCCTTGTCACATCCCACCAATATTCAATGACGCTCGTGTGATCCCTGGTCATGGGACCCGTGAAGCACTCTTCACGGTTACCCCGCGATTAGTATAGATCATACCTTGCAGCATGCGATTCTTCACCATCGAAGGCTTCCCATCACATACGAGGCAAAGCTTTCGCTCTGAAGGAGGTGTTTGCTTTGACGTGTCTGCCCAGAATGGGGGACAGCATATTTTTCTTGCGGTCGGCGCCTGTAAGGATGCTAAACCACAAGTTAGTGGTGCGGACAATCACCAAACAGCCGTTTTCGAGGGCGCTGGCGATCGCGGACCTTCATGGGTTTTATTTTCAAGCATCTTGCACCGATTTGGAAAATATTTCCCGGCTCTCCAACATCCCACAATGTTGTGTAGTGAACATCAAAGTGTGCGAACCTGGCTATTTGCGCTGATCAACTCGGCGGATGACTCTTAGGAGTGGTGATCTATGGTACAATCTCAGCAAGACGGACTCAGCTGAGGTTTTAACTACTCGGCGGAATGGACTCAGTTGGGGAGTGGTTTCAAGGGGTTACGCTGAGATCTTAGTGACGAGTCGCCGAGATCCATAACGACCTCATTTCATTAGATATTAGTATAGGATATAGGAAGGATAGAGCCTTTGTGGCTCTTCAGAGGTAACAAATAACAGAGCAGAATCTTCCAAGTCCAAGAACAGCGTACAAAATTCAGGTGAGTCCCCGCGTGGGCTGGATTATGCCTGCCGTCGAACCCGAGAGGCGTAGCTTATAGGGTTGGACCGCCTGAATTCAAGTCGGCCCGGGGAAGGGCGTGTCTTGCTTTGTGCGTTAGAAAACCCCGCTACTCAGCGGGTCGGCGGTACGCCGGATAGCCCGGGTGCCGTGACACTTCTAGCCGAGAACCCTTTGCTCTCGGTAACCCGTAAAAGCGCTTGCGCGCTGTCGTCCGTCCTTTGGCGGAGAGCAAGGGGTTTGGCCAAGAGGCAGCGAGCTCAGCTGACCTCAGATGTGACTGGCTTGGTTGCCTGGTGTCAGCGGGGGCGAGACACCTACTGTCCCGGAAGGAGCGAACTGCTGGGGGCAATTCAGCGCAAGCCAACAAGCGCCGACTTCGACTCGGCGATTGTTGTGTTTGTTGCTAAGGGAACCACATCTGACGTTCGTGTGTGTATCGCAATACCACAACAAGCATTGTTACTAAATTACCGTTGCATGAGAATAATATAAATAATGAAAACGTCCGTCCATCTTCAACGTTAGCGTTTTCTTTGGGCAGATCTCGTGGCGAACGATATACCAATCAATCGCAATGACGATCTAGATATCGAGCTATTGGGAGGGAGGTCTGTATGGACAGAGCGCTACGGAAACAATGCAATATGCACAGGTACGTAGTCATCACAGGCAGACTAGAATTTGAGAAGAGTTTTACCGTGCGCACGCTGCCTTCGTTATCATCGTGACGATCTTGCGCGATATGTAGACGTTCATGTTTTCGTATTACTTGAATCACCTCGCTAATCGCTTCTCGCGCCTTATCGAGAAACCTTGAGCGTATTGAAGCATGAGCCGTCTCCGTACCCTGCACTTAGAATACGATCAGAGCTTCGATGGATGTCTCCAATGGTGCTGCTTGGAAGCTTGCGGGGGGTCTTGAACTCTCGTTTCGCTCACTCGCCGAGACAGCGGACCGCAGGGTCAGATGTGCGATGTCTGGGACCTAACTTCTCGGCGGGCTAGCTGGCGGTCTTCATGAGGTGCCGTGGCCTGCATTTCCATATTCGACACGAGGGGGATCGGCAGCCACCTGCATTGTCTACGATGGCTCCCAAAGTTTGCAGGAATGAACGGATCTCGCCTACAGTATGGATGCAACCGGGCTGCGCTAAGCGGTGGCACCAGCCCGGTGCATCTGCACAAAGCAGATGCAAGGGGTCAAGAAGAACAAGACAAAAAATCAATGGATTTTACAACTAATGCTGATGGCTCCCAAGAACTGCTCATTATCTTCCTGGGTCGTGCTAAGCGACCGCGCAGCTTTCGCAGACGCAGTGTGGAACACAAAATGGTTTGGATGACGGGAGATTATCTATCGTGAATAGCTGCTGGCTCTCGATACAAACATGCGAGTTGCAAGGCGGGATATTCTGCTGCTCTTGGACAACTCTTCGTCCCACAACTCGGGTGAACTTGCCCTTGCGAGCGTGACGGTACGGAGGCTGCCCTCTAACATCACGGTATTCCTACAGTCAATGGGCGGGGATTGTCGCTGCGTTCAACCAACCCTTTCGCGAAAGCAGATCGTGCGGGTTTTCAATAACATGAAGAGACACAAGTCCCTTGGCAAGAAACCTTTACGCTATTGACCAGCCGCAGGTGCTGGTCTGGAGAAAGGAGATCTGGGATGATATGAAAAGCACGAACACTGAAGGCATGCCGGAATTTGCTTTGGTGGTGTCGATGGAGCTGTTTTGTAGTTAAAGTGGCGACGGTGATTTTGAACCTATCAATCGACCTCTATACTAAATATGCCCTTGAGAGGTTTTCAGTGGCACCCCTGCCGAAAGTGAAAGTTCAATATATATACTTCGAACTCAGCACGAACAGCACCGTAAGGATGCCTGAACATGAAATCGTCAAAAAGGCAGCTTCAAGTTTGCGATGTCAATATGAGAGGCCGAATTGCTATCTTGCGTTTAGCCGCATCCACGCAAGCGTTTCGTGTAACCAGTCCAAATGAAGTTGTTGTCAAACTGCCGTTTTGCCAGGCTGATCGCGAAGCTGCTGCCATGGCGGCTGAGGAAACTCTCCCCGCGGCTTCGTAGCATTGACGCCCTGCTAAAATATTTGCCCGGTATTGGTTGACGCGTGCGGTCTGCCGTTCGTGCGGTTGCCGCGCTTGCGACTGTCGGTCTCGACGTCGTCGGCACCGTGTTGTGCAGCTGGAAGAAACCGCGTGAGCTCTTCCTGGCGGGCTTCGTCGAGTTGTTTGCCGCCATAACTGTCGAGCTCAGCTGTTGGTAATGGGAGTTTCGTTAGCGCAACGCGATCGGTTTCCACGACTGCGAGCAGCGATATCGGAGACCTTGTTCGCTGCAAAGCATAGTGCTCTGTCCAGTGGGGGACCTCAAGATGGTCTCTGTTTGCTGATGGCAGCCATCGGATTGAACTCGAGCTTTAACGCCATGTAAAGGTCCGGCACCTCGCTCGTGTGGCTTCAACATGGCCAAGCGCCGACACCTTGGGCGGATCCTTGGGCTCCCAGCTCTCACGCCGGTACTGTCTCGCTAGTGCGTCGTGGACGGCAGCGCGCTGTGGTCAGCTCAAATCAAATGCGCGCACGTCAGCAGGAGTGGCGTCAGACCAACGCTAACCGCCCGGTTCGTGCCTTTGAGGCTGACCGAGCCATTCTGCGAAAAGCCCTCAAGCGGTGAGAGCGATCCCTGTATCGTCCTCTGTCACACGCGCAGCTCCTTCTACAGTTCATGCTGATGGCGCTGCTACTCCCCAACAAGATCATGAGTGCACAGAGCGCCACCACGCAGGAGCCGGAGCCGTCAGCGCTGCCGCTCGCGCTGGTCAAGAGGAAGTCGCCGCCGCTGCTGCCGTCGCTGAGCGCGCGCGTCCAGTTCGCGAGCTGCGCGTCTATGACCAAGAGCTTCTTGGCCAAGGCGTTCCCGTCGCCGCACAGGAAGCTCTGGGGCTTCCAGAGCAGCCCCACGGGCGTGGACGACCCGACCGAGGCGAGCATGGCCTCCGACGATCAGGAGGACAGCGAGGCCGCGCGCGGCGAGATCTGCGAGATCATCGTGGTGGCCATCCAGAAAGTCACGGACTCGGGCGCGGCCGAGACGCCCGAGCAGCACAGCCCCGTGGGCCCCGGCCGACTGCACCGATCCTCGATCTGGGGGTCGGCCAAGTGGTCGCAGGGTCAGCTCCAGCTGCCGCACCGCATGGCCTGCTCCGTCCGCAGCGGCATGACGACCAAGGTATCGGCTCAGCCCGAGCGCAGCGACAACGAGTTCGTGTTCGACGAGAAGTTCGTCTTCGAGCGACGAGAGAACGATGCGCAGTACCATGAGGTGGCCATCGAGGTGTCGAGCGTCGCGCCCGGCTTCGGCAAGAAGCACCGGCTTGGCCAGGTGGCCGTGGACCTGGACGCCGCGTTCGCCAAGCAGGCGGCAGGCCCCATCTACAGACACAGTGCACTGGAGTCGGCGGACGGCTCGGACTCGGGCGTGGAGATCCACTACGTGCTCCACCGTCTGGTGGTGAAGAATGCGACGGCCGCCGCAGCCTCGCGCGTGCTCACGAGGTCGAGCACGAGCCTCAACGACGACGACGACATGGACGCCTGTGGGCAAATCTTCCCCGATTTGTGGTATCTTTGCTGAGTGAAGTTTGGGATCGCGAGTTAAGTTAGGCGGAGCCCGAGCACGAGGCTCCCCAGAATAATATCATGCAGTTCTCTCTCCGATTGAAAGGCATTCCGAAGCCCTCGCCTCTAGCGAATCGTGCAGGGGCGGGTCTGAGAACCGCCACGTACCTGCTTGGCGTGCTGCAGGCGATGCTCCAGAGCAGGACGATGCTATCGCCGACTATCGCAACGATTCTGCGGTGAGATGTTGGCTTTGACGGCGAGATTTGCACGAACGAATTGGCCTCGCGGCAGGAAAGCATTGAAGCGCATCCTTTGCCGCCGAAGCAGCACTGGGCACTGGGCCGGTCCGAACCACATGGCGCCGCCACCGAAAAGTAGCGCTGCGAGCCTCAAGCCCGACTTAGCGCTAACGTGCTACTCGCGCCTGTGCTCGTGGCGCTGCAGACGCAAAGTCTCCGCTTCGTCGGGTGCAAACTGGCACTCACACAGCAACAGCAACGTTGCTCCGGTCGTCTTTCGCCAATGTACCTGAACTGAATGTTTGATGTGTGACACACGGCATAGTCGCTGCAGTCGCCGAATCGGCAGAACTCCATCTCTGGCCTCGGCCTCGAGACTCCTAGCAGTAGCCCTCCGCCATGGCGTTCCGCCGCGTGCCGCCCAGCGAGGAGGAGGAGTCGTCCTTCTCGTCCACGTCCACCATGGACTCGGACTACGAGATCCCCGTGGCGCTGCAGAAGCTGCACGTGTGGAGCAACGAGCGCGTGTCCAGCAAAGTCTCGCAGGCGCTCAGCAGCATGAACACCATCCGCGAGAGCGAGTCCATGCGCTTCAGCATGGTCACGGCCAACAAGTGGAAGAAGATAGGCTATCACCCTTACAAGCCCGACGCCTCGGGCTACACGGCGCTGCACCGCGCCGCCAAACGCGGCGACGAGGCCGTGGTGGCCTCGCTTTTGGCCATGTACGACGGCAAGGCTATCGATCTGGCCTCCATCAAGTCGCACAAGCAGCAGCAGATCGCGCTGCACATCGCTGCAAAGTATGGCAACCTGGAGGCTGCGCGGTTGCTGGCCGCCCCGGAATTCCGCCAGCTCGTCAACCTGCCCGACCGCAATGGCAACACGCCGCTGCACTTCGCCGCGACGTGCTCGGCGCCCTCCGCGTCAGACGTGGTGGCGCTGCTGCTGATGCGAGGCGCCGATCCGACCATTAAGAGCCAGCGGGACGTCTTCCCGATCATCGCTCACGTGCTCACGGCGCAGGTCGACGACCCAGAGATCGTGCAGCTACTCATGAAGAACGGCAGCGACCCCAACACCATCGACGCGGCCGGGAACACGGTGCTGCACATTGCTGTGTCACAAGGACTCTGGAAGGTGGCCGCCGCGCTCGTAAGAGAACACGCGGGCATGACGATCCGCAACAACCAAGGCGTGATGGTGCTGGACATCCTGTCGCCGTCGCAACTGGCGTGGCTGGCCAAGTTCATCGTGCACCCGCCCGAGTGGGTGCCTTACGAGACACAGCGCACGTGCATGGTGTGCTCCCGCAAGTTCGGGTTTCTCGTGCGGCGCCACCACTGCCGCCTATGCGGGCGCATTTGCTGTGGCCCGTGCTCCAAGTACAAGCGCCATCTCCCGTTCTCGGATCTGTCCGTCAAGCCAGCCACCAAGACACGCAACCAACTGATGAAGGTCTGCAGTACCTGCATCACCGTCCGGGAAGTTCCGCACGATGATCTGTCGTGGGCGAGCACCACGGCGGACCGCCTGATAGCAAGCGACGCTGTTATCGACTATGATGATGATTATTAGCTCGTGGAAGGAAGAAGAAGGACGCGAGGACGCTTCGAGTGAAGAAGCTGGCGCTTCAAGCGGCGAGCGAACGAGGGATGGAGCCTCCGTTTTCGCAGCCGAGCGTGCACGGCTCCACGCTCGTAGCATCTCCACCTCTCTCCACGCAATTGGCTGTACTTTACAAGTTAAAAGGGCATCTCCTGGCCGTCACAGCTCCGTCAGAATGCACGCATCTCGAGTAAATCGAAGGAAGTTTTACATGCTTGCCCTCGTCCCTCCTTCCCTTTTTTTTCCGTTCCTCCTGCGGAGTCAAGCAGATCAGAGCAAGCTTGCCACCTGCGCTGCGAAAGGCTTGACCAACCTGCTGGCTGCCGCCCTCTACTCGCACGTGACGTGGCCATGCCGATCAAAAAAACTTTGATTTTGATGCAGCTCTTGACACGTCAGTGGCGCTTTTACGAAGCCAGCCGTCTTGCTTTCCCTCTGCCAGCGCATGGGCGATAAAGCATGACGTCGCTCGCTGCTTTTGGTGTTCGTAAAAAGATGCGCACGACGTCCACGTGTCGACGCCAGACGAGAGCTTCACCACCGAGATTCGCCTTCAACGTCAATCAGTTTCCCATTTTCAACCGTGCCCTTTATTTGCTTTTTCTCCGGTTTATTCTCTCCTGCTGCGCTTTAATGCCTTGCACGAGTAGCGGCACGCTATATCCTCCCCCTCCACTTTCTGGTTACCGTATGCTGCAACTCGCAGTCGTCTACGCCTACGCCTGGTAGCCGCCGTGCGTGGGCAGCATCATCGGGCCTCCTTCTTTCATGCTGCGCGTCCATCAAAGCACACAATGGCAAGCAGTCAGTACTGGCAACTTGCAGAAATACATACACAAAAAGAGAGCGCACCTCTTGAAGTAGTAGTAGAGGAAATCCGCCATCATCAGCATGTTGCCAATCTGCACGAAGATCACCGTGTAGCCCACGTGCTGGCCAGCGTCCTTCTCGCCGAGCTCGTGGTACGACGAGAACCAGAACACCAGGTGCAGGAAGCTGCCGAAGGCCAGCGCGTACACAAAGTGCGAGATGCACGACTCGACGGCGCCGCCGCCCTGTTCCACAAAAGAGCAAGCAATGTCATATCCCAGTAAGATACCGCAGAAAAACCGTCACTCAAGAGCTGCCTCCAATACGTACGCGCTTCTGGAACATGAACAGCTGAGGCAGCATGGCGACGGCCTCAATGTACAGCGCAATCGTCCAGGCCACGTCCGAGAACCAGTTGCGGTTCAGGTTCGGGTGGATGAGCTACAGCGTCAATGCAACAAGAAAGCGATTAGTGTAAGGCCATCAGTCGGCTCTCTTTCCAACCACTCACCATGCCGAAGAACATGCAGGGCAGCAGGATGTAGAGCGCGCCGAGCTCGGTGGGCAGGTGCAGCCAGCCGAAGGTGTCGTAGCGCAGCTCGTACGTCGAGTTGAAGCGCATGGTGACGAGGTAGATGACGCCGCAGCAGAGCGTGAGCGCCATGATCTCCAGGAACGAGTAGAGCCAGTCGCCGCTCCGGTCGTAGGGCAGGTAGCCCTGGTAGCGCAGGATGGAGCTGAGGCGGAAGAGGAACACGAACGCGTAGAGCTCCAGCGTCTTGAGCGACAGGCCGGCCACCGACCGCTGCGAGAAGGCCTTGAAGATCAGGAAGGCAAAGCCGAAGGCGCGCACAAAAGAGCCCATGGTCTGCGCAGAATGAGGCAGCATTAGCGCTACAAGGTAGCTAAGAGACGTGGAGAATTGCACCAAGTCGGTACCATGAGGAAGGAGAAGTCGCCGTCACTGAAGAGGTGGTAGCAGAAGAAGACGACCACCACGAAGGCCGACCACAGCGCGATGTTGCTCTTGTGGGTCGCCATGAACGCGCTAAAGGAGGAAAAGACACGCGTGTGAGAGCAGAAAGAGGGGGAAGGGAGGAGGGAGAGCACCACGTACGCGCCGCGGGACTTGTCCTTGCTGTTGAGATCCATCATGGTGAAGCTGCTGGGTGCCGCAAAAGATAATGCCGCCAGGAACACGCCGCGTAGTCTTTAGATTTCCGGCGTCGTCTGGCCGTAAAAGCGAATTGTGGCCAATCGCAGGCGCCGAAAAACATGTGGGGGATCGGAACAGAGCAATCATTTGGATAAACATCGTGTGCACCACATGACGGCTGACGAGCTGCCGTTCATGTTGCAGTGCACGAGTGGCGAGCTGCGTGGCAGCGTGTGGAGCACTCAGAAGCCAAGCGCATGATCAACAGCATCCAAGAGCGAGTGGAGAAGCGAGGATCAAAGCGGTCGGATATTGGGTTATGAGAAGAGATGGTAAAAAATGGGCATGACGGACGTGAGGCGACTTGCGGTCTTTGCAGCTTTCAACTCGTCTTACCGTCGAATGACGTAGAGCAACGAAGCTAAGCTTAGTGGCAATCCCTGCATTCGAGTTATCAACTGATCGTCTTACGCAGGCTGGTAAACAGCAATTGGCTTTGAGCTTACTGCCAGCACGGAGAACAATGCACAGCTCGGTCGCCGCAGATACCACTACATGGATATTGGGATTTGTGTGTTGCCTCAATGTGTACTTTGTCCTCATTGTGGATCAGAGTTTAATTAAAATTTGTTGGCGATCATCGGCATCACAAACCCCTCGTTTCAAGTATGCAGGCAAACAACAAACACAACTTTGCAATTCATATCCCTCAGACGTGGTCGTTCTCCACACATTTATCCGATAGTAAGTGGATTCGGTTAGAGCTAATAACAGAAAATCATTGGGAGTCGTCAATATGCAGGAAGGTTATTGTGTTGGGGGCGCTCAGATTGAGTAGGAGAGATGATTATAGTTAGTCATCACTTTCGACTGAATCAACGGTTATCAATTCCTCACCGCGCTCCACCAAGAAGGGACTCGCACACACGTAAATACTGAATGGAGATGTCGAAATGCTGATTCTTCTGGAGGTGTTAGACCGCAAAACGCGAGTCGGCACCTCCCAAAGTGCCCAGCGCTTCTGGCCATCTCAAGGGACTTCACGTCAGGCTGATGGACCCAACATCCGCAAGAGGGACCTGTTCTGGCCGCCGCGTACAGAAGTACGGAAGACCCAGGCATCGCATAGAGAAGGCGACGTGAGTGGCAAATGGGGCAAATAATTGATCGGGACCACACACACACACACGAGCTATATGTTCAGCTGCTGAAGAGAAGACCAATGGAGAAGTGGCCGATGTGGGGCAATCGGCGCACGGCATACAGAATGACTGGTTGGAGAGCTCCTCGTCGGTGATTGGCTGGAGAGTCACATAAATAGTGTACGCTTTCGACTCCACAAATCTAAACACCCGTGCAAGCCAACTTCGAGCTGAGAACTGCAATTGCCGCTCCGCTTCTAACTTCTGCGCACTTCTCCATTGCTACAGCATCTTTCACAATCACAATATCACCTAGTTATAACTAGCGATATGGGATCCCACTACAAACAACGGTTAAGCCGGCACACGACAATCGCTGCAGTGCAGCGGCTGAATCTACGACGGTAGCGAGGAGGAAAGGCTCAAGCAGCTTCTGCCATCAGCGGCAATGGTCCGTCGACCGTCGACACTCGCAAGCGCGGAAACCGCACCAGTCGGACGTGCCTCTTTCCGCAGTAACTGCACGATCGACGTCGTTAGTTGCGTGGTGACGATCGCCAGTGGGTATTACAGCACGTCTCAATGGTCAGTTGGAAGTGCGTTAGAATACCCGCCCCGAAGTTCATCGAGTCATCAAGTTAGTCCGACGCCAACAACTGGATCAGGTGGTGCCATCTCCAGTGAGGGGATGTTGAAGTTGGTAACGTTGCTGTATCTCATCTTAAGTTGCGTTAACGATGTCCATCATTGTGCAACTTCTCCATCCATTAGATCCTGATACCTCCTCTAGATGGAGTCGCTCTTCGTGCGCTCGCTGGCGCTGGGGGCGGCGCAAGGCTCGCAAACCCTGGCCAGCGCGTCCCGCACCACGGCCGACGCGACGTTCGCCGTAGCCAGCGGGCATGAGGGCGTAATCCGCGTGTACGCGGCGTCGTGCTCGGCGCTATTGCACGAGTTCGCGGCCATCCACAGCCGCGTGTACACGCTGCATTACACGAGCTTCTCGGACAGTTTGGTGACTCTCGAGAGCGACGCAGAGGAGGAAGACGACGAAGATGCCGAGACTTTCCTGTGCGTGTACCACGACTGGCGAGAGCGCAAGATGGTACGGGGCTACACGCTGCCTCTGGGCGTTCTGGAGAGCCCGTCGTCACGGCGTAAAGCCGACTGCGTAGCTGTATGCAGCTTCACGGGCCGCGTGGTGGTGGCCATGGGCACAGTGCTCAACATCTGGCAGTGCAGTCGCGGCTTCTTCGAGCACGTCATGGAGCTCAAAGTGGACATGGCGCAGCGCCACGCCTTCCTGCAGGTGGAGTACGTGGCCATCCACGGGGTCTACGTGGCCTTCGCATCGCAGACCGAGGTGCGCGTCATGGAGATCCATGTACGTAGCTCTAAGGACGCTGACGAGGCTCCAAAGCTCGACGCCAGTCTGGACAAGACCACGGCGCTCGAGGACTTTGGCTCCCAGCAGCAGGACGGCGACGCCGTGCCCGAAGATTCGGCCCATTGCGTAAAGATCACGGGCTTCGACGACCTGGACGCCTTCGTGGAGGTGCCCGTGTCGTGCTCGGCCTACAGCACCACCGAGGCCGACACGAGACGCGAGCAGGACGAGCAGCGCATCTTTGACGAGCAGGAGCAGATCCCCATGGTGTTGGGACGCAACGAAGCCCAGCAGGAAGTGTGGAACCTCGCGGGTCTGGTCAAAAGCCAGGATATCCGCACCAACCAGGCCATGTCGTACTTTATCGGGGAGAACGACGTCAGCGTGCTGCTGCAGCGCTTCTTGCCGCCGAACCACAGCGTTCGCTCGCTCAAGTTCCTGCCCGAGACGATCGACAACCGCGTGTGCGTCGAGACGAGGAGCTACACGCGTCTGCTGGTAGCGACGGAGAAGCACGCGTTCCTGTACTACTTTCTGTCGGAAGAGGTCGACTCGACGAGGAAGAAAATGTCCAAGAAAGTGCTGGGCAAGGGCGAGCGGACAAGATCCAGAGGGATGCACAAGCCGATCAAGGTGGGGAAGGTCATCGTGGGGCAAAGTCGAGACTCGTTTACTAGTGTAGAGGAGGAGGAAGAAGAGGGCGTTGAGGACGCCGACGGCGCGACGGAGTCCGGGCGTGTCGTGATGCACTACAACTTCACGTCGGCTGTCACGAGCATCACAGCCAACAGCTCCTTCCTGTTCGTCGCGACGCTGTCGGGGCTCCAAGTGTGGTCTATCTGGAGTCCATGCCACTACGTCGCAGCCAGTCGAGCGCTGAGCAAGTCGCTTGTCCCGCAGCCTTCTCAACCGCAGCTGCTCTGCACGCAGCCCATTCCGTATCCGGCGTCACAACTGGCTGCTCTTGACTCGTACGTCGTGCTGCTTCCCCAAGTGACCTCGTTGGCTCTCCAATTCCCGCATGACCTCGTGCACGTGGCCAGTTTAGCTGCGGCGGAGCGTCTACCGGAAGCGGAGTTTGAGATGCGCCCCCCGCTTGACTTTGAGGAAGCCCCGGCTCAGCGCAGTATCATGATCTTCCAGCAAAGCCCGCCGTCGCTCATCTTCTCGTACGTGCGTCAAGGCGTTTTGTCCGCCGACGGAGCCATGAAACCTTTCCAGATCGACTTGCTGCTCAGTCTCTTCTCGCTGTATCGCTATCGCGCTGACGTTGGCTTGGACCTGCTTCGGCTTGCCATCGGCAATGAAGCCATTCGAAAGGAGGTTGCTGCGTCCATCTCGGACCGGAAAGAGAAGTTGGCGTTGGAGCTCGAAACCAAGTTGTACGACCGCCTCGCCAGGGAATGCGCAGCGGATTTGGCGGCGGTGTTCATGTCGGAGCACCACCGCAACTTGGAGCGTGCCGCGCTCTTGTTCGTCGCCTCCAACGTGCCTTCCATCGAGGTGATGCACCGGCTGCAGGCCATCGTCGGCACTGTAGATCGATCCGAGGTGATCAAGGCAACGGGGAAGTACCTGGAAGCCTTTGTGTTCCCACCCGCCGTCTCGCTAGCAGACATGTGCGCTCCTCAGTTGACTCAAGATGCCAGTCTTACGGACGCCAAGTTCACGAGAATTGTCCTGTTACACTACGGCAAGTACTTCCCCGAGCAGCTCTCGCGCCTGATCGTCGATTCGTCGTTGAAATGGACGCTGGAAGACGTCGCGTTCGCGCTCGAGAAGCTGGACGAGTCCTCAAGCCACAGCGTGCTGGTGAAGATCGCGAAACTCGTTCTGGTGCTGCGTGCGGCTGCGTTTCCAGCTGAAGATTGGGCTTCTCTCGAGGCAGCAGCCGAAACGCCAGTGGACGCTTTCATTCAGCAGTGCACGTACGCGTCCATGCTCGCTCTACTGGGCGATCTGCTGCAGAATCACGTCGATGCTCTCGTTCACCTGACCGTGACGCATCCGGATTTACTGGTCCAAGAGGTTGCTGCGTCCGGGGATGAGCAGCGCCAGCCTGGCTTTAGCAGACGCTTTTCCAGCTCCAAGCTGACAAAGGCGCTGCTGGAAGAAGCTCCAGCGAAGTACCTGGACATCCTGGAGCGGGTTTTCAACAACGCTATCGGGCGGCAGGAGACGATTCAGTCGACGCTGCTGTTCTGCTTGAACGCAATCGGCGATGCCGCCGCGCAGTCCGCCGCGAGAATCGCTTTAAGTGGATCGTCTTCGTCTGTGGCTGCTGATGATCCTTCGGACGCGCCGTTCGTCCCTGACCAAGCGCTTGTGCTGCGCTTCCTCGTGTTTGTTCTCCAAATGTTCCCAACACTCGAGAGATTGTGCGAGAAGGAGGAGGTTCAAGACGATGAAGAGGACCTGAAGAGTGCCAAGGCAGCAGTAGCAGCCGAGCTGACGCGGCTGTGTGTCAAGCTGAGCTCGTGCTTCCATGGGTCGGAGAGCAGCGATGAAGACGGGCGTGTGGAGTCGACGGTGTGCGCCTTGTTTGAGCCCATGATTTCGGCCTCAGCTTCCCACGGCTTGCTGCCTGTCTGGGTGCGGGATTACCTGAAGGCTCGCTGTCTTCCCGAAGCGCCCAGACTGCGCAGAACGCTCGGTTTTTTATTCTATCAAGCTTTGGGGCTACTGCACGAGAAGGACTTGATCCATCCCCAGGATGTGCTGGCAGTGTACGAGGTTTTCGACGTCGAGTCCCCTGACGAAGCGCCGTGGAAGCTTGAGAACGACTTGGCTGCGCTGGTTGTGCTCTTGACGTTGCCTCGCTTGTCCAGGTACCTTGTCTTGAGTTCCCCATGGAGCGGGTGGTTTGATTCTAACCGAGTTCTTGGCTTGGCTTGCAGGACGGTGGATGGCTTGACGCTCATCGCACAGCGAGCCGACTTCGTTAATTTATTCCTGCCTTACGGCAAGAGCTTCTGCGTGACGCTGGATGAATGGCGCTTTCTGATCAGCACGCTGTCGTCCATTTCCACCGAGGTGCGTCCAGTACTATCGCGATTGTGTTTGTTGCTTGCCATTGACGCACCTTTTGGTCTTGTACGACGTAATAGGCGGAGAGCGACGATGAAGCCACGATTTTGGAGAGTATTCTGAACCACGTGTGCTTGACGCTGAGCCCAGAAGACCTGCTGCAGGTCCTCCCCGACGACGGAGATCTCGCTCTTTACATGTCGACCATCGAGATCAGCATGCGACTTGATCAGGTCCGGGAAAAGCAGAAAGACAGTCGGCAAATGAGCGCAGTGGCCGGCTGAACGCGCGCTTCCTGCTTTCCGGTCCATTTCAGTCCGCCTCGGCGGATTCAGGTTCAACGACGGCGGCTCGCGATCCGAAGGCCGTTCCTTGCTTCTCCATCAACTTCGTGATGGCCTCAATGTACTTCAGATAACACGTGAATGTCAGACGGTCAGTGCGTGGCAAAGCTGGGGAGTTGAGTTAGTAGACTCACCGCAGCTCGCGTTTGTCGGAAGTGGGCTTTCTGGGTCGCCTGGACGAACGTTCGGAGCTGGATGACCCAGCGCTTGTTGGGCTCCAACGCCACAAAGCCCTCGTTGCCTCGCGCGCGCTGTACGATGCTCTCTTCCTCCTGTCGGTTCTCGTCAAACAGCAGCTTGGTGGCCGTCTCGGTTGCGCCTGTGTTTCGACCCCTGCGAGTAGCGCTGGTGCTTTCGCGTGGCGTCGAGGCGTCCATGAACGAGCTGGTGGCCTCGGCATCGAGCGTCACCGTCCCGTCGGGCGCGATCACAACCACGGGGTCCCAGAAGAGCAGCTGGTCCATGTCCTGTAGGAACTCACGCACTCGCTTGCTCGGGACATCGGAAGGCAACTGCACGTCCAGGCGAAGCGGCCACAGAAACTTGTGGAAAACTTCCGTCGTGTTGCTCACAGTGCCGCCTGCGGGGATGAACGTCTTGGTGTTGTCAGCCGTGGCCAGCACGATGAAACCCAGCGGGGCGTCGCAGATCGTCCCTTTCCTTGAGCCGTGCAGGTAGATCCGCGAGTCGAGATGCAGCATGTTGGCCAGGAACATGTAGTGCGCGCCCATGACGTTGCGCAACTTTAAAGAATAATAAAGTTAGCAACAACAAAAACACAAAAATCACTCGAAGTTGCTCCTACCTTACCAGTGGCAATGCTGCTAATGCGAAGGAGACGAAGAACCCGACCGAGAAGAGCAGTCTGAGCTCGCTCGACTCTTCGATCTGTGGAGCCACGTAGTACGTGTAGACGACGAGCACGAGCAGCAGCATCTTGGCCAGCGTCGAGCCCTCGTACAGCAGCGTCATGCGGCCGGCCTTCTCGTCCTTCTTGTAGCCCACCACCCCTTTGCGCACAATAACCTCTCGCAGGACATTGCCGCCGGCGTCCATCCAGATGATGAAGCAGACGCCGAAGGCCCAGGACGGCCAGTCGTGCAGCAGCAGCGAGAGGCGCGAGACCACGATGGCGATCCACAAGAGCCCCACGCGGCACACGAGCGCCGTCTGCCACATCATCATCCGCCGAGCTTCGTCCGGCCAGCTGCGGCAAGAACATTGTTAATACCTGTGCAAATTGAGTGGCAATGGCACACAAACGTCCGTACATCCACTTGGTGGGGCAGGCTTTGCGCACGATCCAGAAGAGGCAGCGCGCGATGGGGGTGGCCAGCACCGTGGACAGGAAGAAGAGCACGATGGACATGTAGGTGTTGATGCTGCCGCTCTTGGTCGTGTGCCACCACGTCCGCCATGCCTCCTGCGTCGACTGCGACACCATCTTCGACCGGGCTTGCTGGAGAATCGCCAAATCAGTTTTTTTGCATTTTTTTATTTCAAAACGTAAATTGAAAAAGTGTAAAATCGTCTTTAGTGGTAAAAACAAACGTGGATGGCTACACTGTGGTTTCACTGCATGTCCTCGTTGTCGTAGGACTCGTTGCCGTCGCCCTCGTTGCGGCCGGTGGTCTCTCCGTTGGCGATGGCCTCCTTCTCCTTCTCCACCTTGCGCAAATACGCGCGGCGGTCGCGCTCGCGCATGCCGTCCAGCGTTTCCTCGAACTCCTTCTCCTTCCGTTCGTGCTCCGCCAGCAACTCTTCTGCACTGCAGCAACGAAAGATCAATAGAAGGCCAAGTTAGTCATCACCCTGCAGCCTCGGCAGTCACTGCAAGCTGAACGCACCTCGCGACGATCTCCTTGGACTGGCAGCACTTGGCACAAATGTCTCTCTCCTGTAAAACACACCACAGCAAAGCGTCTCAGTCAGTACAATGCAAAGCCACTTAACGGACATTTCGGGCTGCTAGTACCTTGGCACAGGGGTCACAGGAAGCATGATAGGCGGACGTCACGTTCTTCTGGTGGCAGTAGATGCTGCACACAACAAGTCAATCGTCAGTCTCTGCATTGCAATTGCATCAACTGCAATGCCTAGTTTGGTGGCAGAAGTGTGTTGTCCCGTACCAGGAGCCTGGCTGCGTGAGCGGCTTGTACTTGCGGTACTTCTTGCGCCACTCGATCTGCTTGCGGCACTTCTCGCAGAGTCCGTGGATAGGCATGGACAGGATGCGCTCCGTCTTCCTGGACTTGGGGTTGTGCTTGAACGCGAACGAGTTCTGGTGCTTGGGCGCGCGCTTCTTGACGTTGCCGCGCTGCGTACTCATGGCTACAGTCTCTTGTTCCTTGTCCCTGGCTGGTCTCCTCCTGCTTGTTGCAAGTTGCAATGGCCATTCAAAGCACAAACGTATTTGATGTACAGAACACCATATGTACACCACATGTACATTAAATGTAGCCATATCTTGAAGAGATGCAGGTGGACCCGCCGGAGACGCCGCCGCCCAACGCGCTGCTGCTGCTCGTGAGCGCCGACGGCATCCCGCTGCTTGTGCGTCCGTATGGCGAGGTTTGCGCACCGCCAAGTGCCGTTGTGGGTGTGACGAGCGCACTGTACCATGCCGCACGGCGTGAGAAAGACTCGAAAATCGACCTGCAGTTGCTAGGGCTGGAGACCATGAGCCGCTCCGTCGTCTATGAGGTGGCGCCTACCGATCTGCTGCTCGTACTCGCATCGGACAAGCCCTGTGACGGATGTCCAGCCAGTGTGGACACCGTTCGACGCTTGCTGCGCACGGTCTTCGACGCTCTGCTGATGCTGATCGGAGAGCGCAGCTTGCGCGGCTGGGACGCGTCCAAGCTGCGAGCGGCCATCGCCAGGCAAGTGGAGGTGGTCGACACCATCATTACGCAGTTTCCATTGGATCCTCGCTTGATCTTCGGTCGGCCTGTGCGCGACGTGGCGGCATACCGGCAGCTGGACGGGATCGATGTTGGCAAGAGCGGCAGTTTGCTGCAAGCTGCATGGGTCGAGAACGGGGCGCTTGTAGGCGAGTACTTTCAGCCACATGGCCCCAAGATACTTGATGCGAAAGAACTGCTGCTTTTGACGGTGTTGGCTGAGTGTGTGGGGAGGAGAGAGAGCAACTACACACACCATGTCGGCCGCGTCCATCTAGCGCGGACTCAAGCCGAGCTCAAAGTGGTCGTTCGCAACAGCTCGAGAGGCCCGCTGACGACGTTTATTGGCATCTTCCGCGACAAGGCAGAGGAGGACAAGGAGTTACGGAGCATGGTTCGTTGTGTCTTCGCTATACTGCGTGGCAAGAAGAGGGCAAACTGACAATACATGCTGCCTCAGGCGGATAGATTGCTTTCGTGTCGAGCTAAAGCACGCGTAAGAGAAGCTGGCGGTCAGCTGGAAGGACTTCCCAGCACGTTGATCTGGTGAGTAGTTGTGACGATGGCGAAAGTTTCATTGAGCTCATCAAATCTATCGACTGGGCAGCTCGTACGCTTCTCGACTGGGGGAGATATCTTCGCCGACTTGCAGGACGCTGGCCTACCTGAATCCTTCTTGGGAGAGCGTCGCTAAGCCTGAAGTGGCTCGCTTCAAGTTGCCAATTGGCATCAAAGAGGTCTCGAGGAACTTTTGGTGGCGAGAGCTCTGTCGATTTGCCGCCCACCGACAGCTCGCCGTCACGGCCCTGCCTTCGGACTACAAGCAAGAAGACGAGGTACGTAGAGGTAGGTGGTTTGCCTTCCGGTTCAACCTCTGACTGGGTGCTTCGTGGTGCACACAGGCGTTGACGTTCCTCCAGCACGTGCGCGGCCACGTTCAATTCGTGTCACTGTGCATCGGATCCGTTCCAGCGGCAAAGATCGAGGCGATAGGAGACGCACTAGCGGAAGCCATTCAATGAAAGGAACTCAGCTGGTGCATTTGACTTGGGTTAAGTAGAAGAACGATGGGTTAAATGCAAATGGGTCTTCGCACTGACGCATTGGTGGGCTCACAGTCGACTTTGCAGCTGCGGAGGACTTTACTTGACCTCGTTCACCAGCGGCTCCTTGGCCACGTACGCCTTGATGTTGGCCATGGTGGTGTGGCCAATGTTGTCCAGCGCCTCCTTGGTGAAGAAAGCCTGGTGGCCCGTGATGATGACGTTCGGGAACGTGAACAGGCGAGCCAGAGTCTCATCGGCGATGATGCCACCGGAGCAGTCCGAGTAGAAGTACTCGCCCTCGCCCTCGAACACGTCCAGGCCCACAGCCTTGACCTTGTGGGTCTTGAGGCCCTCCACCAGCGCCTTGGTGTCGATCAGGCCGCCACGACTGGTGTTGATGATGGTCACGCCCTCCTTCATCTTGGCAATGCTGTCGGCGTTGATCATGTGCTTGGTCGTCGGGAAGAGCGGCGCGTGCAGCGAGATGATATCGGCGCGAGCCCAGATCTCGTCCTGGCTCACGTACTCCACGCCGTAGCTCAGAGCCTCCGGGTTCTGCACCACGTCGTAGGCCAGCACCTTAGCACCGAAGCCTCCCGCGATGCGGGCGAACAGGGCGCCGATCTTGCCGGTTCCCACCACGCCGATGGTCTTGCCGTGGATGTCGAAGCCCAGGAGACCGGCGAGGCGGAAGTTCTGCTCGCGCGTGCGGTTGTACGAGCGGTGGATCTTGCGGTTCAGCGTCATCATGAGAGCCGCGGCGTGCTCGGCCACGGCGTACGGTGAGTAGGCCGGCACGCGGGTTACGGCCAGGCCCAGCTCCTTGGCGACCTTCAGGTCGATCATGTCGAAGCCGGCGCAACGCAGAAAGACAGCCTTGGTGCCGCCGGCGGCAAGCGCGCGCAGCGTCTGCTCGTCGGCGACGTCGTTGACGAAGATGCACACGCCCTCGAAGCCCTCGGCCAGCTTGGCGGACGAGTGGTCCAGTCGCGGCACGAAGAACTCGATCTCGTGCTTGGGCGTGACGCCGTCCTCCTTGGCGATGCGCTCCATGGACTCGATGTCGTAGCTGTGCGTGGAGAAGAAGGCGATCTTCATGGTGGGCGTTGGGGCTTGGGCTTGAGAGACGAAGGGGGGGGGGCTTGTCTTGGACTTGGCAAAAGCGGGAATGAACGGAGCTTTTAGGCAATCAACCCGAGGATCCTTTGCCAGTCTGCGGCTGTTGGGACTTGATCGCAAGCATGCGTGTTTTTGCGATTCGCCCAAGCAACCGTGAAACGGCCCACAGTGGCGCACCGCGCGCGGCAAAATCCAGTCACTTCAACTTGGGTAGGATAGTGAAACCAAGATTGCCACCGTTTGGACGAAGACTTTTGCGAAAGTGCCACTTGGATACGCCAAAAAACATGCGGCCGGCCCCTTCGCACCATGAGGATTCCAAGCCAAGCCCGGACGTACTGGCCTCGAGCTGCGTTGGCCCACACGGAGCCGGCTTTGGTTTGCTTTGGAGTATGTCAACGAGCCTTGCCTTTTGCGGTTGTCGTGGATTGCCCTGCTGAGCAACGATCTTTTGGTGCTTCGTTTGAAGCCAAAAGTCGTACGGCTGGCCAAGATCGGCTTATTCAGCACCAACGCCCAAATAGTATCGCGGTTGCAAGGTGACAGATCTCCAGCCCTGACGGCCCTCGCCACCGCTGCTCGTCCGTCTCCTGACGAAGGTGTAGACGAATTTTTGACTTGCACACACAACACATTGCTTCGTTTGGACGAAGACATAGTAGATACCCGCAAGTAATTTACTGCAGGGTTGAAGCGCAGCTTGTATCCTGCACTACTTGATCACAATGACATTGACAGCGTCAAAATCACCACCCGCTCCAGTTCAAAAGCTCGCTCGCAAGCCTCGGACGGGTAAGCTTATCCTCGCCGCGGACGCGGCACTTCGACGAGGAAACTGCCAGTTGCCAACTGCCTAGCTATATCCATTTCCACCACTCAGACATTCCACCGGTAGTCGTCAAAATGGCCAAATAAATCAGTCTGCTCTCACCATTCCAACATCCAAGTCAAGCCTGTAAACTGTACCGATCCTTCGTTTGCCAAGAAGCAAAACAACAAACTACTACAACACGTACGACAACAACAAAAGCCTAGAGAAAAGAAAACGAACTGTTCATTTATGATACTACGAGAGGTATCTGGCGGTCGAGGTGCTTTGCAGCTACTCTGCTTTGCTG
>JAABLK010000373.1:0-31387 GCA_012295415.1 Phytophthora chlamydospora
AGGTGCCGCAGTTCATCCCAGTACCCGTCAGCGTTCCGTCCACGGTGGTGGCCAGCTCCAACACTGCGGTCGTAGGTTCCTCCACCAACGTCGCGGCTGGCGCTGGTCCTGGCGCTGCCGGTCCTGGCGTTGGCCCAGGCGCTGTGACCCCCGCTCCGACAACTCTGCGCGGACGTCCGGCGGCAACCCCAGCGGCCACGACGACCGGAAGATCGAGGGCCACACCGGCACCGACCAGCTTTATCAATGCTGGAGCATCTGCCTCTGCAGCGGAACAACCGGGCGTCGCAGCACCAATCGGTCTGCAGGCTGGTGGTGCCGGCACGACCGGGGTCCCAACTTCGCCGGGCTTTGGAAACGCCAACAACGCTTTCGGAGCCGGAGCTGGCGGTTTTCCTGCGAACGGTGCAGGCTTCGGCGGTGCAGGCTTCGGCGGTGCAGGCTTCGGTGTCGGCAATCCGATGGGCGGCCTCGGTGGCAATGGTCTTGGTGATAATGGTCTTGGTGGTAATGGTCTCGGTGGTGGTTTTGGTGGCAATCGCATGGGCGCCGGCATGTTCGGCGGTGCTGGTGCTGGCGGCTTCAACCAAGGTGGTGGCTTCGGACAGCAGATGGGCTTCGGCGCGCAAGGTGACAACGCGTTTGGCGGGATCGGTGACGGTCAAGGTGCGATGGTGGGGAACTTTGGTAACAACGGGTTCGCGGGCGCGGCTGGAGGTCAAGCTGGCGGCTTTGGCGGAGGCTTCAATCGCCGCGAGCGTCAGCGTCAGCGTCGCCGTTGAGAGTGAGAGCTCGGTGTTGGTGCGTGAGCCGCTCAAAAGAGCATCACCACTTGTCCATCGTGTTCATGTATTAGCCTCGGCAACCGGATCAAATACTTAGTTTTGCACCCCATCGAGATAGTTGTCCTCACAACCGAGTAAACAAATGATAATGCAGCTCCGCACTTTAGTTACGTTGAGGCGCTGATCGGAACATCTTGGTTTCACTCTGCAGTACAAAGTTCTCTGATTTGAGGTATCGCCAAGCACATCGCTTTCCTCTTTCAGCAGAAGTTGAGCGATCACCAAACAAGTGGTCGTGTGAGTCAAACTCCTACGTGACTCCTCCTCACCTTGCTCCAACTTCAGCGCAGTCGCTTCCATCTCCGTTGTTGTCGTGGCAGTATCTCGATGCAGCTGATCAATGACATGCCCCTGAAGAAGACTAATCGACGATGATAAAGTGGTAGGATGAAAAAAAAAAAAAAACATAATGACATTATGGCTCGCTCCCGCGCTTGGTACATTTGTCCTTCTTCATTTCACTCTGCGCCATCTCGCTGCTGCACCGCTTGCTGCTTCTCTCGAACTCGAGTCATAACTTAGGTAACCATACGCCGTCAGCAGTGAGCGCGTGCTCTGGCAATCAGAGGGGTCGGTCGTCACTGCGCTAAAGTAATACATTCTCGTCTGCCATGGAGACAGTCCTCACATGGCCGGCACGCTGGTCGCTACTACCTGGACGACCGGCCTAATAAACACCAGCGGCGCTGACGAGTGGAAGCGGCAGCGGTCGCCGGTCTTGGCGAAGCGCTTGCACTTGGGGAAGACGCAGAAGACCTCGCGCGGCTCGGGGCGCGCGTTGGGGTCGGGCTTTTCCTTGACGGGGAGCTCCCTCGCCGCGTAGTAGGCCTCGGGGTTCTTCTCCATCTCGATGCGCTTGCCGTTATCCCTCCAGAGGTGACGGCTCTTGTCCAGCGGCAAATTGCCCAGACTCCACTCGAACGCGAGCTTCTGCTCCTTCAGCACGAGCTGCTTGATGAAGCGGGTAGACTTGCGGCGCAGCGGCCGCTTCCCAATTGGTCTCTTCCCAGCCGCGAGTAGCCGCGCCGCTGTGCTCATCTTGGCCTCAGGAGTTCTGGAGCCGTCGCTCTTGGGCGTCTTGACATGGCGCTCCACGCGGTGCACGCCCCTCAAGTGCGCGCCGCCCTCGAGGATGAACCAGACATCGCGCTGCTCTCGGTATAGCTGCAGTGTGCTGACGCGGCAGCCGTGGCACGCGCGCACGCTGTAGCTTCCCTGCCAGGCCAGCTCCAGCTCCAGCCCATGCACAGAGCACAAGTGGCCGCAAACCTGCAGACGCGGACAGCGCGGGCGCACGCACACTTCGCGCGTCAGCAGCGCCTCGTCGTCTCCGCAGCGCAGCGGCAGCCACCGCGGCTCGAGCTCCTCGCTGTCCATGCACGTGGCGCACAGCACGAGTTCCGGCTCGCCTAGCACGCGCTCCATATTCACGTCCATAGTAGATCCTTCGCTATTGTCCACCCAGAGGGCGGGGCGACAGGGGGACGTGCGTGATCGCGCAGAGACGAGCCAACTGCAATCCTATCAAACAACATAGTCTACCTGTGCCAAAGCATACACTGCCCCGAGCTGGCGCGCCCCATTATTCAAGCCCGCGCTAGGACTCAAGCTGCGAAGAGAAGGAAGAACCGAAGCGCCTTAAGAGACGCGCAGCGAGACAGACACAGGGATCCGATGGCCGACGACTCGTCGCCCGAGCCTGGAGAGGCGCCGCCGCCGCGTGGTCGCATCGTGCAGCTCAAGGGCTCGACACGCGGCTCCATGGAGCGCCAGTCGCTGGAGAGCGGCCGCGCCGGCGATTCCCCCGCCTACAGCAGCCACAGCCAGCAGTGGCGAGGCTCTCCGCCTCGCAACCGCCTCCCGCGGCCTTATAACAACACTGGCTACTACAAGAGACAGCAGCCCAACTACGAGGCCGCAGGAGCCGCGCCCCCTTACCAGAGGGAGCGCGTATTCTCGCGCTCCAGAGGCCGCAGTGTGTCGCGCTCACCCTCCAGAGCCTCTCTGCAGCGCGCGCGCTCCAGATCCAGGTCCCCCTCGCCCAAGTCCCCGCCGCGCTCGCGCTCGCGCTCCCGTTCCAGGTCTTTTTCGCCCAGAGGCCACCGCACCTTCGCCAACTGGGAGCGCGGCGGACGCAACGCCGGCGCGGGTCAGTACGCGGCTGGACGCGGAGGACGCGGCGGCAACTTTGACGTCCGCCAGCGCCGCGAGAGAGACTCGTGGCCGAGAGGAGGAGGACGTGGAGGGGGAAGATTCGCCACCTACCAGAGAGGCAATCGCTTCTACCCCAAGGAAGTGCGCTACAAACCGCAGCAGGCGCCGATGCCGCGTCAGCGCTCCATTAGTCGAGACCGAAGTAGCAACGAAGGCGGTCTGCCTGTATCGGGCAGCTATCGCGACCGACAGATGCGCGACCGAGACCCGCGTGACTATGAACAGGCTTTTCGCGGCCGCACGCGCGAGCGCGAGCTGAGCAACCGGTCAACCTCACTGGTACGTACAGCGAGCTTCGCGTCGGACTATTACAGGGATAGCGAGCCGTCTGCAAGCGCGGAAGAAGGCGAGGAAAAGCCCGAAGAAAGCTACGTCACCACGAGTGAAAGATCCGTTGAGTCCCATACGCCAAGTGACGCAGGCAGCATTGAACGGGACAGCACCAACGTTGTGGATAGCAGTTCGAAGAGGCAGCCAGCTGCGGCCCTGCCGCCTCGCCCAATTGCTGACAGCTATGCCTCCTCGCGGAGGGAGGCACGCGTAGCGAGGGAAGCTGACGAAAGCGCTTTCAGGTCCTCTATGCGCAAGACGGAGGTTGCTCGTGACGCTAAGGCTAACATCAGGTTGGCCGACGAAGTCACGTCTCCTGTGCTCAAGACAGAGTCTACTCGTGACGCAAGGACTAACAACAGGTTCGCTGACAAGGATGTGGAGCAGCAGGTTGCATCTGGAAACTCACCGATCATTTCGAGTGATGGCGACGAGGTGAAAAGCACGGCGAATCTGCCTCAAGATACGGAGTCTGTGGAGGGAAATGCTTTTACAAACCCATCAGACCGGGATGCTGCGACTGATGAGGTTGCTGGTAAGAATGGGGATCAAACTGGGCGACCACGAGGGGCTGACGAGGATGGGAACACGCCGGAGGCTGGATTGGAAGCGGTGGAAGCGGACAATGACCCCGCAGCCAGCGCTGAGGAAGCGTCAACCAAAATCGAGGATACTACTGATCTCAGCTCGAAAACGGATCATGATTCAACACAGGCCTCAACAAACGCTGCAGCAGAAGTTTTGGAGGAAGCAGTGACTCGGCCAGAGGCTCACGTGAATTCCCCGCAGGTACCTGTCACGGTGGAAAGTGACGCGCAATTACCCGAAGAGACTCGTGTCGTTGTTGGTCGGGTGCTTACTTCTCCTGAACGGAAACGTGACATGGATGGCAAGAGCGAAGTGCCAGCCATCGCGAAATCTGACGCTTCGCCTTCCAAGATTGAGGAGCGAGAGCATTGCGAGGAAAAGTCGGACAGGAGTGAAAGTGCTGAGCAAACTAGCCCAACACAAGATGATGTCGATATGGACGTACCGTCAAGATCCATTCCTGCTGAAAGTGCAATCCAGGCACAAGATGTGGAGATGGAGACGGCGGTTGCAAGTGATGGCAAGAGCATTATCCAAGCTGAAACAATGCCGGCAAACCGACTTCGTCTCAGTAGTGCCGGCGAACCGACTTCGTCTCAGCTAGGTGAGCAGAGAGCGCATACCGTTGTGACTTCTACAATTCCGCCTTCTAAGCCAAAGGAGGTTACTCCCGTTGAAAGCCCCGAAGCCAGTGAGGTTGAGGAAGGCGAGATGGTAGTATCATCGAGTAAGGATGAGTCAGTGAAGAAAGATTTTACGAGCACAGGGACTTCCAGCGGGAAAATGGGCGAGGCAGCTGCATCGCAAGTTTCGCCGCCGCAAGCTCAGAATGAAAAGCGTGCTGCTGACAGTGGGAAATACGGTGGCGCATTCGAGCTTGGAAGGGGACGAGAGAAGCGAGCAAAAATTGAGCGCAGCAGAACGGATCCATCCGCTACTTCCTACAGGGACAACAACAAACCTCGCTCGACGTCATTCTCGTCATTTGGACTGCCGAGCGGAAGTCAGCGCGAAGGAAATGCCGGCGACGATGGGAAGACCTTGTTTCGTGCTGAACCGGTGTATGCAATGGCGCCAACGCATGAAGAAAAGCGAGGTATTCCTCTTCCAAAGCAAAATGAAGCTCCGTCTCTAGCTGAACAGGGTTCGTTTGCCCGCATTGGACGTCCGGGGCTCGACCGTCGCGCATCTTTCTCAACACTTCAAGACCGCTCGTCACACGTTCCTTCCGAGGCACGGCCCACAGCAGGCTCGATGGGATACACTGGCGGGAGTCGAACTGCGCGTGCGTCTTCATCCTTCTCCAAGGCGTCTCCTCCTAAACCTTACGCTGGACTGGAAAGCAAGCCAGAAGGGCAAAGGAGAGCGCTCCATGACGAGATCAAGAAAGAAGATGCTGCGAGAAGAGAGCTATTGCGTGCCGGATCCATGGACAGCATGATCGACAGAAATGCCCAGCGAGCGGTTGCTGAACGTGCCCAAGGAATTAAAGAATCGTCCGCGAGTGCGTCCAATTCTCCTAATCGGAGGAACCAACCCCGGGAAGAGTTGCCAGCGCTGCCGGACATTCCTCTTCCAAGTGGGATCCGTGAAACCCAATCACCGACGGTGCTCGGGGAAGGAACACCGACGAAGCGACATCGCCCACGACTGGGCTGGGGTCAAGGTCTAGTCGCGCCTTCTCCGCCTCAACCTGCAAAGCGGCCGCGCATTGGATGGGGTCAGGGGCTAATGCAGCCGAAAGATGACATAACTGCGTCTCCTTCAGCGGGAGGCGCGGGAACTGTTGATAGCCCAGCCAAGGCCACCGAAACGAATGCAGCAATCGTGGATGCTCAAGGCGAGCAGCAGTCAGTGGACAAGCTTGAGCCTGCTGTGTCCGATCCAGCTGGCTCGGGAGGTTCCAGTAACAAAGAGCAAGCCACAGAAGACAGGACTCTTGTGACTACCCCGGAAAAAGAAAAACAGACGAAGCCTGTTGTTGTAGAGGAGGCTTCTGCTGAAGTGGCAACCGAAGCAGTGGTTAACGAAGCAGATAAGGATGCAGATGTGGTGATGGCGGAGGAAGGTGATATCGAGCAAGATGAAGCGTCTCCTGAACCATCAAAGGAGGAAATTCTCTCCACTATCGACGTTCTGGACTCCGACATTGCGGGTGTGAAGAAACAGATCGAGGCACTGCAGAAAACGATCACAACTGCAGATACTGAGCAGGAGTCAGCCTCAGTTTCTGTGAACGATGTATCGTCAGGTAACCGTACCTCCTCGGCAAAGTTGGATACTGACACAACGGAGGCTGCTGCGGGGGATCGCTCAGTGACTTCCCCAAGAGATTCTTCGAATGTTGCCACTGACGAGCCCCTGATGACGTCTCCTGTAAAATTGGCAGTTGATTCGAGGTTCGTCGAGCTTCTCGCTGGTGTGTTTTCAGAAAACTTGCGCAAGACTGCCGCGGCGAATGCGCTGCTACCGAAGCGAATGGAGCAAGGGCAGCTAGCGACGAAAATCTACCACCAGCCCAGCGATTACGCATTCTACCAGGCAAATATCGCTCGCGGGTCGGCGCTTGCGGATCAAGTCCGCTTGAAGGTGAGGATGCGGAACCGTGCACGTTATGAGCACATGAAGAAGCTTGCACGGGACTATGTGGAGTTGAAGAAGTCGTGGAAAACGGGAGTGAAAAGGATGGAGAAAGACAGGAAGCGGCAGGATAAATTACGGTTGAAGCAGCTTCAGAAGCAGAAGCTGAAGAGCATGGGTGAAAGTGGGCCTATCCGGACGACGAACACGAACCACCAGAGCCCTCACGTGCAGCAACTCGTTGCCGCTGAAAAGGCCGCTGAAGCTGCAGGAAGTGAAGGCGGCGCGGTGCGGACGTCGTCTCGGCTGACAAACAACTCGAGCGGTGATTTGGAGAACAATGATTTGGAGAAGATCGAACAGGCGAAGGCCCAGGCCCTCATCGACCAAGAGGTTCGGAAGAAACGACTTAAAAACGCGTTATCGACTGTTATCCCAGACATGCTGATCACCCCGGTGGAGCGACAACAGCGGTACTTTACGCGATTCGTTAATGGCCAGGGTAGTATGGCTGACGGACTGGTGACCGACTGGAAACTGAAGGAGAAAGCGGAAATGAAAGTGAATCCGTGGAACGATCTGGAGAAATGCATTTACGTGGACAAGTTCCTGCAGTTCCCGAAGAACTTCCCGCGGATCTCGTCGTTTTTGAGGAACAAGACGACCGGCGATGTGATAGCGTTCTACTACCGCACCAAAAAGGTGGCCGACTACAAGGCACTGCTGCGGGAGCAGCAATTACGTCGTCGTGGCGCAGGATCCAAGAACACCTGGAGCTGCTGGAATTTGTCTGCGTGTGCAGCTATCTGTCTTGGCGTGCAGTTCCCCGAGAACGTGGCGAAGCTGCTGCTACATCCATCGAACTTCCGCTCTCACCAGGCATCCGATAACATACTCAACTCAGCGGGTGCTCAGCGTTTGCTGCGCAGCTCCTCTCAAAAACCCGCTGGGGATGATAGTACGGTGAGCAGCAGCGCAGGAACGAGCAGCGAAACTACTGGGGTGTTGTCTGCGTTGGAGTTGGTTTCTGGCTCGGATCACACGCCTTCTGTTCGTCCTTCAACGCCCGGGGATGCTGTTCAGCTTGATGATATTGCCAGTTCGGGGGATTCCGACACTTCAGACGAAGAAAAATTCAACTTGTACACACAGCAGCTGGAGCAGTTCATCGCCGGTCAGCAACGACCATTCCTGGTGGACTATGCAGCACTACTCAGTGACAATTCGTACAGTACGGGCTACGAAGTCACGACCCAGTCGATAGAGGAACGCCTCAAGAAATATCCAGTCCCAAGCAAGGAGCTTGAGTCTGCGAGTGCTGTGGCGACGGGCAGTAGTGCTACTGGTGTTTCTCAAGAAACATCGTCGAAGGGTAAACAGCAGAGCAACTCTGCTGGGTCAAGTGCAAACGCGAAGACTAGTGGCTCCCACATGACGAAGAAGGAGCTGAAGCAGCAGCGAAAGCTCAAGAAGATGCAGGAGGGCGCAGCAGCCGCAGCCTCTTCTGCGTCTGCTTCCTCTCAATCGGTTGGAAATGCTGGCGTCGAGAAAGGTGGAAATCATACCAGGAAGAAAAGCGCTGCTGGATCTTCGACAGCGCCAAACGCGTCAGGCAGTCGGAACGGTCCTCGCATTTCGATTCCAGGGGATGACAAAGTATCGCAAGGAGGAAAGAAAACGAGTCGAAACGGTGGCGGCACTCCAGGCTCGCGTCGTAACAACCAGCACCCTCAGGCGAATGTCACAAACGCGTCACCGAAGCCTCCGGCGGTGCCAAGCTCGGCAACAGCAATGGCGGCCGCTGCAACTTTAGGTCCAGCAAAGAAAAGTTCGGGCGGAAATGCCACGACTCATGGCAACGCAAGGACATCATCCCCGTCAGCAAATGCTACAGTTGGTGGCAATGCAGGTGGTGCAGCCCCCGCGAAGCGTGTGGTCCAGAAGTGGACGGAAGGAGAGAAGGCTGATTTCCTCAAGTATTTCTCGGTACGTTTATCTGCTTATTGTTTGCTCTCTCAAGGTCATCGTAAAATACTAACGTTCATGGCTGCTGTGCTGTCTAATAGCAATACGGAAAGGACTGGGCAACGCTCACGGAAAATATCCCTACGAAGACTGCCGCGCAGATCAAGAACTACTACCAGAACTACAAGAACCGGCTGAATTTGCAAGATATCCTGAAGCGCCGTATTGAAAACGCGGCCGCGAGCGGAGGAGCCAAGGGTGGAACGCATTCGACAACGCCGTCGGCGCTATCCCCTCGGTCTGCTGCTGCTGGCCTGATGAGCGGGACCTTGCGGCAGATGGGTCGCTCAGTGGATCTTCCCGCCGGTATGTCGATGGGAATGCCAAGTGGCTCAATGGCAATTAATGCCGCTGATCCAAGCATGTCTTTCCAAGCGGCTCTGAATGCAGCTCAGCCGGGGATGCATGGCGTGAATGTGATGTCGGAGCTTTCGGCCAACCAGTTTGGCATGCAAGCTCATCCGGATCAGCAGCAACAGTCGCGCGAGATGATGAATCCGGCCTCCAGCTCGGAGCGTTACTTGAAGCTGCTGAATATGCAACATCAATTGCAGATCATGCAGTTCCAACAACAGCAAAAGTCGCAGGGAATGACTGCCGATAATGCTGGGGCAGGCGGCAACAACAGCTCCTATCACGAGAGTCAGATGAATGCAGCAAACGCGCAGCGCTTGTACCAATACTCTCGTCAGCAACAGCAGCAGCAAGTGCCCCCGCAGCAGCTATCGCTGCAAGCTCTCCAGCAAATGGGAATGCAGACTCACGCTCAAGGCCCTGCGCACAGTCAAATGATGCAGCTTCCGATGCAGCAGCAACAAGCGAGGGGCTCGTTTTCCGAGATGGGGCATCCCAACTCGATGTACCAGTCCATGGGCCAGATGCAGCCTCAGCACCCTCAGGCCATGGCCGCTGCAGCGCAAATGGGCATGTCGCCTACAAGCGCCCAGCGGTACGATGCGAATTCAAGTGGAGACGGAGGTGTGGTGCAAGCAAGAGGGAACGCTGGTGGCGTCCCGAGTCAGATGGGGCGGCACTCGATGATGAACATGGCAATGGTGAACAATACTGCTGGTGGCAACGGCAGTGCTGCTGCCAATAGTCCGCATCACCCGCCAATGGGACCTTCGCGTTCCATGGCGATGGAAACCAGCAGGCCGCCAGAAGTGGAGTCACGGCAGACGGCGTGGCGTTCAGCTCCTGCTCCAACCGCCACGAGCGTTGCCACCAGTGCAAGCCCAAAGCTTGAAATCTCTACGACCAGCGCTGCTTCGTCTGGAGTACAGGACAACGCATCGAAAGAACGGGCAGCGCTTGCGCCGCCTGCGCCGCCTCCGGTGCAACCAGTTCGGAGTCGGATGTCGTTCTCGTCCATTTTGAACGAGTCCGAGTCGCCGCGAGACGACGCTACTCCTCGAGGAAACGGGTCAATGGTGATTAAGCAGCAAGAATCCCCACGCGTTTCTGAGCAGCAGCAACGGGAACAACAACAAAGAGAGCAGCAGCAGATGCAGCAGCGACAACAGCCGCCACTTCATATCACGATGCCTCCTTCTTCGGGCGAGCTAGCGCGGTCCCCTGTTTCAGCGCCGAGTCCGACCGCGCACTTGTTGCCAAGACGGTCTTCCGCGCCTACTCCACACAACAGGATGGGCTTAATGTCAAGCCTGTTGAACGTGTCTTCTCCTGAGCGGAGAACGACGAATCCAGGGCACCAGTCGCCGCTGATGCAGCAGCAGCAGCAGCAACAGCTTCAGCGTCAAATGCAGGCAGCTCGCTACTACGATGCTGCTACGAGCAGCGCTGAAGCCGGAGGAAGTGCATCGCGTGGGTCTATGGCCACGATGGTTAGCGGCATGCCAGCCTCATCCACCATGTCGTCCACGATGGCGCGTAGCAGTCCAAGCGACACGATGTCTTCAAGTATGGCCAGTTACTCCAACACCTCCGCCCAGATGGCCGTGGCGCTGTCACGTAGCGGTTCTGGGTCTTCAACCTCCTCAGCGGTCTCAGCAAACGCCGCATCAACGGGAGACCCACGCGCCCAGCAGCAGATGTGGAACTACTCGCCGCAGATTCGCTACGAAGAAGCTGAACTGCTTCGAAGAGCGCAGCGTGCGGAGGAAGAGGCTGCTCGAGCGGCAGCTGCTGCCGCCGCTGCTGCCCGCGCGCTCCAGGAGGCCCAGAAAGCTCGGCAGCAAGCGCTGGACATGGCTGCGAATATGGCGCGCTACAACAGCGCAATGCAGCAGCAACAGCAAGCGCAGCAGCAGCAGCAACAGGCTCAGCAGCAGCAACCTCAGCAGTACCAGCAGCTCCAGTATCAGCAGCTCCAGGCTCAGGCTCATCACCAGCAGCAGCAGCAGATGCAGGTGCAGCAGCACGAATACCACCAGCAGCACCAAGCTCAGCAACTTCACCAGCAGCAGATGCAGCATCAGGCGCTCCACCACCACTTGCAGCTGATGCAGCAGCAACAGCAGCGACCAGCGAACGTGTCGCCCAGTGACCATCTTCTTCAGCAGCAGCTTCATCAGCAGCAACAGCCACCACGCGGACCGCAATCGGGACCGTGAGCGGAAGTAGAAGAGCGAGCAAGAGAGAGAGCCATTCGATAGAGGACCACAAGAGCGGAGGCCAGACGTCTCCGGACCAGGAACCAGTCACACCCACCCATGCGCAACGTATTATTCATGGGGGTCAACGTTTAATGTTTGCATTTTGCACTTTGTGTTTGTTTGCTTTGTTTTCTGCTGCAGCTACTTGTCGTTGCCCATGGACGGAGATGCGGTGAGTCTGACGTATGGTTTGATCTCGTGTGTTCCTTGAGGGAAAAGCTTCTTGGCGGCGTCGGCGGTGACGTCGGGCTCAACGAAGACGTCGTCGCTCACTTTCCAGTTCACGGGCGTCACCACTTGCTCGAAGGTGCTGAGTTGGAGAGCGTCCAGAGCTCGGAGCACCTCGTAGAAGTTGCGGCCGACGCCCATCGGGTAGTACGTGAGCATTCGCACGGTCAAGTCGAGATCCAGGACGAGAGTGCAGCTGAAAGGCAGGCGGCCGGCGTCGGCGGCGTGCTTTGGTGCTGCGGCCACCACAAGTCCCAGTCGTCGAGACAATTCGCCATCTTCGTCCGCCAGGACTGGGAAGCTCAGCTTGACCTCTTGGGTCTCATTGACGTCGGCCAGGAACGGAGTCTGCTCTCGCAGTGAGGACACGTGAAGCGCCAATACGCGTGCGTTGCGAGCATCGAACTGGTCGTGCAGCTTTTGCAGCGCGCCGAGTTCGGACAGCCACACAGGATGTCGCGCTTGCGGGAACGAGCAGATGATGCCCCAAGAACCGGCCAGGTAGTCGTGAGCACGGACAACGCCAACTTGAGACTCGCACACCAGGTCGGGCAGCTTGGAGCCGACTTGCACCTGGCGCGACGCTGCAGACATCGCCACTTTCGGATCGCCACGAGAATTCTGAGACTGTCACCGACCCTTCAAGATCGGCACAGCCTCTCAAGACACGGACGAGAGCAAGGAAGAAGACGCCGACGAACAAATGCCAGAGGACTCGGAAATGGCCTTCGGTCAGGAGAAGGCGAAGAAGCAGCGCAAGAAAAAGGAGCAGCCAGCGCGACGTCGACGAGCTCCACCTTCTCCACTAGATGATCTCGACGCTGAACAAGCTCAGGACACACAAGAGAAGGCAGAGTCCCCAACAAATCCATCTCGACGACGCAGTGAAGCTGCAAAGCGCAACGAGATTGAAAAGCAGCGCAAACGTCAGCACGACACGGCGGAACGGGACGCCCACAGCAACAATCGCTTCCTTCGTGCACTTTCAGGACAAATACCGATTCCGAAGGAAAAAGAGAAGAAGAACGAAGGTGCTAGTGACGATGACGACAACGAGGACGTTGGTACTACCACAAATCTTCTTTCCAAGAGAGATACGGCAGTAAAGACCAAGTCCACCGAAGGAATCATCGTCACTCCTGCAGCTCCGTCTTCAAACTGGTTCTCGCGGCGTCAAACGCATTTGCCAGCTGCGAAGAGATGGACGGAGCAGCTGAGGCAGCAGGAAGCAGCAGGATTGTTCGTTGACGAGGAAAGAAAGCAGTTTGGGCGTGTGGAACACAGCACTCTTGATCGTCTCGAAGAACGTCTGAATCGAGAACTATCGACCCGGTCGCAACCTCTGAAGGAGACAAATTTCACTCCGACTAAGACCAAAAACGACGTTACGATGCAGAAGAAGACCGTGCCCAGTCATGGACTGTTCATTGAAGAACTTCTTCGTCCAGAGGCGCAAGAGAACACGCTCTCAAGTATGGAGGGTTCAATTGCAGTTGATGATGGGACGAATGACTCGAATTGCTGGATGTCAGTGAAAGACACGAGAACCAGTGATCCCAACGAGAAGAAGGAGCTTAGCCTTGCCATGCTTGAGCTCTTCATCGACCGCGTTGTACTGGACGACCACCCCACATTCACTCTAGCTGATCGTCTCGCTGCTCAACTGCGTGAATTGTACAGAGCGTACATTCGGATGCAGCAGCTACAGCCGTGGCAGCTCTCACTTCAGCGCCTGGACGAGTTCTTTTCCAACAGAACCAACAAACTAGCAGAAGCTACAGATCGCTCGTCAATGCGAACAGATCTTTCAACACGCCAAGTGATTCAGGAACTCGATCAGCTTCTGACGGACTTGGAAGCGCTGGGTCAACTTCATAAGCAAATTCTAGGCAAGGCTAATGAGATGCGCGATGCCGGGACTCGCGCTGGTTCTGCTCTTCCTCTTCGAGTGAAGCAACGGCAACGCACGCAGCCGATCGATTTATCTCGTGTTGATGCAGTTATGGAGCTTTCGAGAGCGTCTCCGGACAACCAACAAGATGAATCAGCGGAACATAACGACGACAAAGTTCCGATATCGGCGAGGATAATTACCGAGCGTTTGAGTACAGTTTACACAGCATCAGCTCAAGCTCTGCAGACTGTTTTACAACTGGAGAGTGTTGGGGGTCAGGGTCGTCCGAGCGACACGTTTTGGAGTCCTAGGTTTTACGTCGTTGTCCGAGTGAACGGGAAGATTGCGTGCACAACCAAAATGCAGCCTTGGTCTCGTGGCGAAGTCCGCTTTTCGGAAAGGATCTGCTTCACGCTGCCATTCTTCCCGTCGTCCGTCTGCGCTGAAGTTTATGAGCGTCGAAGGCTTTTGCGTGATGAGCTGCTCTCGTCAAACTCCGTTCCTGTGATTGTACCGGGGCAAAATATTGCTAAGCACGCGCCATCCAGATCTCGCTCATCGTTGCTCAACGGTTGGGGCGATACTAGCGCTGATCATCTCGTACCCGCAGCTAGTCTGACTCCTAGTGACGAATGGTATCAGTTCAGTCGCACAACGCCGATCTCACGGACGCAGTGGCATCGCTCCTTTTACAACGCGCCGTTGTTTGCCAACGCTACTCGTCGTACGCAGGGCCGGGTACATGTCAAAGCGTCCTGGATACCAGAAACGGCAACTTTTCATTCCCAACTCGCCTACTTGGCTGATGAGGCTGCATATCTTCCACCTAAACGTCCTGAGACCGCTGGTGGACAGCAAGCTTCGCCGTCTCCAGTCCAGCTTATCGGCAAGTCTACAAAACGCGAATCAACGCACCTGACACAGTATCTCTGCGACTCCGGCTTCAGTAGTGAGCGCGATTTTCTTCGGCTTGTTGAACCCCAAGAACTGCAACTGGACCCGAACGACCCCGACACGGTATCCGTCAGACGACTGCAGGTGTACTACATGCAACAGCAACAAGAAGCGAAAGCGGTGGGTCTAGGACGACGGAACGTTTTCCGCACGAGTGACGTCCCTGGTCCGCTGTCAGGAAGCGGTCGTGGACTCACAAAGCGCAATCGACTTCTACGACTCCGCGATCGAGAGTATGCGTCTCGACACGGTACAAGCTTTTGCGAGGCGGTGGCCAGCCACGAGAGTGAGAAAGTGGAGCCGCCACGGTGGATTCCTCAGCACGCGGTCTTTGACGAACCATTGCCGATGCTGGAGCATGAACTGCTTGCCGATGAGCGTCTTCTTCGCCTGTTGCGTCCAGAGTTGCATGCGTTTGACCGTCGCTTACTGGCGGAGGAAGCTGAGCGTGCTGATGCGTCTATTGTTGAGCGTCATTGTGTTCGACAACTCCTCAAACTCCAAGACTTTCGAGAACGCATCAGGCAATCCCAAATCGTAAGCAGCTACAACACCGACTCTGGCAGCCAAGAAACACGAGCAGGTCGTTCCAAGCCACTGGCTGCGATTGTCCAAGAGAAGCCTCTTCCTCTGTTCCCGGGGACGTTGGAGTTCCCGGCACTTGGAGCATTGTTTGCCCCGCGAAGACGCTTACGGCCGCGAGCTAAAGTTCCGACGACTGTACCATCCTCGCAGACTGCAGCACACTGGCCCACAGCATGTACACTATACGTCCAAGTGCAGAAGGCGACAAACGTGCCGGTGAGAATCAAGCCCCCTCGCAATACAACTGAAGCAGTGGAGCTTGTGGCAACAGGAAGGAAGCGACGAGATACCTTGCGTCGTACGAAGAAGAGTCCGCGGAAGATGCCCATGACCGAAGCCGACAACCAGAGTGAAGAGGTTGTTGAAACACCGCGCAGAGGTCTTGCGCTGGAATACGAGAGTCACGTATTTGTGCAGGTAACTTTTCAAGGCAAAACGCGACAAACGTCGTGTACTGCCGTGCTGGGTACGGCGGGCAAAGACGATCATGATGGAGGAGCGCATCCTACTTGGATGGAGACCGTAGCTTTTCCTTTTCGTCCTCCACAAGATGACTGGAGTCCGGAGGGCATTGAAAGCTCCCAGGATCTCATCCGGTTTAGTCTGTTTGATCAAGTAACCCGTCCAGCCTCAACAGCGACAATTGATGAAGATCGACAAGAAGGAGAAGAGCGTCTTGGCGCCCAGACACGAGCGTTGCATCGGGAAAATTGTTTCCTTGGCAGTCTTGAAGTGCCGTTCCTGACACTCTATAAGGCTGGTCGACTGGAAGGATCGTTGCGGTGCGAGATGCCTGTTGAGCATTTGGGGTATGCCAATCTCAAGATCGGGGCAGGAAAAGCTGCGACGTCGAGTAGGGCGAAAAGTTCAGCCGGGCCTTCCTCTGCTGTCTCATCCGACGGTGAAGCGCCATCGCCTCGACAGCGTCAGACTCGAGGTCTTTCACCGAGCAGTCCACGAAGTCCAGAGGCGAGCGGATATGAAGATGATGAGGACGATGATGATACCGAGAGGCTTGGCGTGAAGCAAGCAACACGTGAAGCTACCTTTTTAAAACTTACGTTGCTTCTGGACCCCGTTCTTCCAGTGGCTAACCAGGCGCCGGATCATGATGAAAAGGAGGCTTGGAACGCTGGTGCAACAAATGCGCAGGATAAATTACTCCTCGCTCAGGCACAACGTTGGGTTGCAGGGGTGAGAAACTCCACTCCGGTGAGTGCGGCACGTCGTCGGAGCTACAATGTCTTCGTTCGTAACTTGAGTCACGGGGCCACTTTCCTACCTCGGTTCTTACGGGCGCAAGCCCCACCCTTGGCGCTTCAATCGGCTTCTCTTCAAGCTCTCGTTCGCTATGTGAGCTTGATACCGTTCCTGAACGACTGGCTGGCCTTCGATGGAGACAAGGATGTCTGGAGCACCTCCGAGGAATTCCTCAATACGGGCGCAGGAGACCACGAGGAGCACGCGGTGCTGCTGGCTAACTACTTCATGTGGTTCGACCGGCGCAACCATCGCAAGGGTGAAGCCCCCAAACCTTCCAGGAGCTACCTTGTGCTTGGTCATGCCGTACCAGAAGGCAACATCGTCTACGTTCTCCGCCGCGGGGTGCTTTGGAATGCGAGTACTGGAGTGGGGTATGCCGTTTCAGACCCTCACTGCCCTCTTCGTGACGTCTCGCTTATCGTATCAAGCAAGAACGTCTTCGCCAATGTACAACCTCTGGTCTTGGCCTCAGGAATCCCCGTGGGTGGCTCTCATGATCTCAACTGGGATATTGAAAGCAACTCCAAGTGCTGGAAACCTTTCTTCGCTGCAAAGGACATTTCCTTGCCACCAAGCGTCCAACGTCGAGAACTCACGTATAGTGAGACGCCCGAAGAGTTCGTCGAGCAGGTGGAGCGAGAGCTGCGGGAGGCACTGAAGCTGGCGGTGCGTCGATGGAGAAGTACGCATTTTGCCACAAACTTCAACGAAGCGGCAGGTTTACAGCTGAGAGAGCACTTGGTGGTACTCGAGCGTGAAGCAAGCGGACAAAGCAGCAGCCAGATCACTCCAACCGGACCGTCACCAGTAGATAACAACGCACCGACGAGTCCACGATCAAGCAAGAGGCTCCGACAGAAGCTCAAGATGAAACTCGCCCTGCCAATTCGTCGAGCGCACCCTGGCAGCTCGGTACTGCGTGACTTGCAGCGTTCACGAGAAGTCTGCGGCCTCCCTCTCCAGGCGTCTTTTACTGACATCCCACGAGTACTCGAGCTCGTTGAAAGCACGGTGCGTTGGATGGCAACTCATGCTACTATGATACTGTGTACGAAGACGAGAAACTAACGAGCCACTTGCTTTGCGCTTGATGCTGGCCAGAATATCCACTACAACGAGCGCGCGGGTGTCGAATTTGCACTTGCCGTGTACGTGTGCGGATACCCGAACTGCGTGCTGTCGGTGTGGGTGTATCTTGCGGCTCTGGTGCCGCTTTAGCGAGCGCAGGGGTTGATCTGGCGCAGTAGCTGCGTCACCTTGGCCTGGAGCGCCTTGAGCTTGGACGTGGCTTCACCGCGTGACTTCTCAGAGAGCTCTCCGGGCCGAGACAGGTCGAGGACGCGCTCACTGTCAAGCCGCAAACAGGCCGTGGGCTCGAGCCCCTTCTCAAACGTGGCGACCAACGACCCGGCAGGAGCCTTGGCCACCGTATCGGGAACAATGGGCGAGCCTCGCACCGAGTACGTCGTTTCTCCTTTGCGTGCTGTACGCAGGACGGTGCTTGGGGCAGTCCCGGCGCGGCGTCGGTTCATAGGCGTGGCAAAGGCAGAGAGCCGCCGATTCCTCACGTCTTCGTCGGCCTCCGAGTCTTGCTCACTCTCCTCCGGGTCCGCAACGCTGCATGGCGTAGCAGCCACGATACTGTGCCGAGCCATGGAAGACCTCGTACGTGCAGGTGAAGGCTGTGACTGCGACAGGCAGTGAATGACGTTCTGCAAGTCCCCGCCGAAATCCTCCACGAAGGTCTTCCAGGGCATCTGGCGCACAGCCTCGGGCAGGCAGAGCAACTCCACCTTGAGCTCCATCTCGAGCTCCTGCGCGCGTCTTTCCGCGTCTGCCACCAGCTCGTCACACTGCTCCTGCACTGCAACACACATGCAGGAAAAACATGTTAGAAGGACTGGGAATGATAGGTAGCGATAGTCCTGAAGCCGGCCTCACCCTGCGTCTCCAGCTCGTCCAGCAGCGTCTCCAGCTGCTGCCGCCGCTTCTTCTCCGAGCGGAACAGCGTCGACTCGCGCGGCCTTTTCTTGCGCTTCTTCTTGCTCTTCTTGGGCGACGGACTCGTCAAAGAGGCGGTCGGAAGGCCGAAGCCGGCGCTCGCGTCCTCCGCCGACAGCTCCACGACGGTGTTCTCGCCAATGGCCTGCAGAGGCCCCGCGCCGGCAGTGGCACGAGTGCTCATGCCAGTGCTGACGGCGCTGCGGCGGCGAGGGCGGCGCAGCGTGCGTCCGATGCGTCGTCGACCGGAAGGAGCCATGGAGTTTGCGTTTGGAAGTTTGAAAAAGTGCGCGAGCAATTGGGTGATTTGAAATTATACTTGGTTTTAGTATGGACGTGGCAATTGGTAGCGAAAGACAAGAGCTTAAATGTGCTGCCTACATAGGAACCAAGCTCTGGCGGCCCCAGAACGCTGGGAAAGTGGCTGAAAGCAGGCAACGAAGCTTCGTGCACTCTGCTCTCGCGAACAAGGAAACACTTGATGGACTTACTCGAACGCTGTCACTTCTCCATTCAATTCGAGCGCGAACGGCACAGCATAGCATTGAAACTTCAGCTGCACAATACATTTCACCAGTCGTACACCAGATCCTGCACCAGTACCGTGGAGAAGTTACTCTCGTGCCAAGTCGGCAAACTGCTGCGTCCTTTGTCCTATCACTGAGCCTCCGGTGCTGGCGTGCCCTTGACCCACTTGGCCACCTTGCTGAAGATCACGCCCACCAAGATGCCCATGACGAAGATGAGGCCCATGGAGCTCAGATACTCAAAGACCGTGACCATGCCCTGCTCCGACTCCGTCTGCTCCTCGCCGTACCAACCGGACGTGAGCGCTTTCCTCTTGGTCCAGACCTTGTGCGCCAGGTACGACGCCACGCCCACCGTCAGAATCCGCATCATGAACGGCCGCCCCTCGGGCTGTTCCTCGGCCGCAGGGGCCGCCGCTGCGGCAGCATTAGCCTCCACCCTCTTCGCCTTCCTCTCCTTGTTCCGGCGCCGCGGCGCTGATGCCGTCTTCTTCCACTTGTTCTTCGTCTCGGCCTGGTCCGCCATCGTCTCGCTCTTGTGTGTTGTCACCGCATTGACATGCAACGACCGCCTCGCTGAATCGGTATCGGATTTAGCAGGGTATATGCAAACTTTAACGAGAGAACCCTCTCGCTAAAGTATACAAAAAAAGGAGGTGAGGCTGCCAAGGCTTCACTCGAGGACTGGAGTACAAGAAGCAGAGCCACTCGACAGCAATGAAGGTCCGCTCGTCCGTGAAGCGCATGTGCGACGGCTGCAAGGTCGTTCGCCGACGGAGGAAGGTGTACGTGATCTGCGACCGCAGCCCCAAGCACAAGCAGCGCCAGGGCTTCCACACGGCCGCCGCGCCGCAGGAGACCGCTGCCGTCGCTGCCGTCTCGCCCAACACGAGCTTCCAGACCGCACTGAAGCAGCTGCAGTTCCCAGGCCTCGCCCCCTTCAAGGCCTTCCGTGATGCCGCCATCCAGATCCCCAAGCTTTGCTAGATGGAGGCGTCGGAAGGTGACAGCAGCGGCGACCAACGATACAGATCCGGATGGCGCGGCTTGCTGCGCGCGACGTTAGACATAACTCAAGTTAATCACATTGCGCTGTGTCCGGTTATAGTTACTGCTCTGCACTTCGCGGCAGCTTTCGGCCCACTGAACTGGATGAGGTTGGTGCATCGCACTCGAGCAGCGGCTGCGTCCGACGACGCCGACTGCTACTCCGTTTTGTGGCCGCACGCGTGTTATTTAACCTTAACTGAAATAACCGATATCATGTCAGTTAATTTTGGAAGAGTCCGTTCAGGTGCGGCACTTCCTTCGGGTTCGAACAGTTGAAGATTTCCACGTCCGAACGCACGTGGCCCATGGCGCGACTGTGTCTCCTGTTGCTGGCGCTGGCAGCCAATGCTAACGTGTGCACCGCTACTGCTCGCTCGCAGGCGCGGTTCTTCCTGCCCGACGCGGCGCAGCAGTCACAGCTCAAGCCGGTGCTGCAGCAGCTCGAGGCGCTGGGTGTCTCCCAGTTCCAATCCGCCGACGCGCAGGCCTCGTGGGGGAAGCTGCTGACGGACGGCTCTGAGTTCGATCTCGTGTTGAGCGCCGCTGCCTCTCCGCCGCTCGCGCAGCTGGAGCTGCCGCACCAGTTCTACGCCAAGGTGAACCGCCTGCCTGGCGCCGAGCAGCTCACGTCGCCCGACGCGTTAGGTCAGCACGTCGCCGCGCAGCAGAAGAAGCACGGCAAGTTCTTCTTCGACTTCGTGCCGCCACACTACGAGCTGCCGCGCGATCAGGCGCTGATCGCCAGCGCATACGCCGACCTGCGCAAGAAGTCCGAGTTCTCGCCCAAGCGCGTGCACGACGCGCACGTGTATCAGCGCTTCCTGCTGCGAGAGCGTGCCGCCAACGGCGATGAGGAGGCGTCTACCAAGCGTGCAGAGATGTTCGTCACGGACGAGGACTTGCAGTTCAAGCTGCAGTCGAGCGAGTTCAAGGGGAAGAACGTGGTCGTGGACCAGTACGTGGAACCGCTGCTGCTGGACAACCACAAGTTTCGTGTCGGCTTTTACGTGGCAGTGACATCTACAGACCCTCTGCGTGTGTACGTGTACGACCACCCGCTGATCCAGATTGCAAAAGTGGCGTATCCGAGCACGCTCAAGGTTGAGACCGACCCGGCCGCCTACAATTTCGACCAGTACATCGCTCCGTGGGACTTCCCGGATCTCCAGGCGGATTTTCATGAACTCCCGTCCGCTAACAGGGAAGGAACGAATGCGTGGCACGTCCTGAAAAGATACTTGCGAAAACAGGGGATCGACACAAAGCATTTGCAGGACGAGGTGGATGCCGGTATCGCCAAGGTGATGCTAAGCAGTCGCGGTCACTTCCAGAGTGAGCAGGCCAAGGTCAAGCGCGCAGCAGCCCGTGAAGGAGACGGAAGCTCGGCGTCAGATCTCAGCGACAACTTCTTCGACCTGTTCAAGTTCGATTTTGAGTTCGACGACATGGGAAAGCCGTGGCTCGTTCGCATCGCTTCCAACCCGTCTATGAAGGGCACTCAGTCCGTAGTTGCTACGGATGAGGCGATCAAGAAGCGTTTGTTGCACGACCTGCTTAACTTGGTAGGCGTGCACCCGCAGGCTCGGCTTCCGTTTGAAAAGTTTTTCCGCCCTGCCGATGCCGCCTTTTGCTCGGACAAGTGCCGCGACAAGAACCGGGCATGGGATACATCGTGCTGGTCGTGCCCCGGCTGGTTCGCTCCGAACGTGGCGCGCAAACTGTTTGCCGCTTCAACTGAGTATGCCCGGCGCGGCAGCTTCAACCTCGTGTTCCCGTCGTTGGAGCAGGAATTGACCAAGTTCCTGGACACCGAGCTTTCCGAGTTCGACATCGCGTTTGATCGGTATCTGAAGGCGCTTTCCAATGGATACTCGGAGCTGGAGGAGTTCCCGGCCTCCGATCGCGCAGTTGTGTGCGTGTACCGCGAGCACTGCAGCAATCACGGCGACTGCGTGAACGGCGCGTGCTCGTGCGACAGCAACTACGAAGGCCGAACGTGTTACATCCCGAAGGACTTTGACCAGGAGGAGCATATTCAACAGGAGACCGGAGAAACAGGCGGCCAGGACGCCGAAACGTGGAAGGAGAAGGTGGAGAACCTCATGTGGAACCGAGGTGACGCGGCCGAGGGCCCAAACAGGCCAATGACGGGCGCTGGCGACACCTCAGCAGCCAGCACCGTGTTCCTCGTGGTGCTGCTGTGTGTTTTCCTGTTCGTGATCTATCGGGCCGTCATTGCGCACGGGTCTGGCGCCGGCACCGAGCTCCCACATGACGGCAAGGCCATGTAGCTTCAACTTGCTGCTATTCAACACGTAACTGATAGATCCTCACATCGTGACGTTAAATAACTTCATTTGTCATTTTTGAGTCTGACTAAAATGGTGGCGACGTCCCGCGTCATGCCGATCGCCTTCCTGGGGCTGCTGAACGAGAACGTGTCGTTGGCGGCGGTGGAGGGAGCGACGTACCTCTGCGTGTTCCTGCTCATGCTGCATGTGAACTCGTCCGGCAAGCGCAACGCCACTATGCTGGCAGCTGCGCTGTTGCAGGTGCTCATCGTTGAGCTGGTCTTCTACTACAGCGACCGCTGGCACGCGCAGGCGCTGCTGATGCTGGTATCGGAGCATTTGCCGCTATACATTGTGCTGCTACAGGCCCAGCTCTATTACATGTAAGTGACGGATGTGGAATGGGATGGAGTTATATGGAGTTGCTGATGATGTCTTTGCGAGCAGCGCATTCGTCACAACGTCGAGACTGCGGATCGACCCATTCATTCAGCCGTTTGCGATGGGAGCGCTGCTGGTGATGCTGGCGTTTCCGTTCGAGTTGGTGGGCACCAAGTTCCTCTGGTGGACGTGGCACGATACGGACCCGCTGCTGGCCGACCGCATGATGGGGGTGCCGTGCCACGCGCTCTTCTACTACTTCTTCTTCGGTTTTGCGTTTAACTGCGTGCATCACATCTTGCGCAGGTAAGTTGCTTTGCCGAAGTGAGAGAGGATGAGGTTTTCGTGGGGCTAATCAGTGTTGTTGGATGCGTGGCTGTCACCTTTGAAAGCACCTGGCTTGTGGGCGACTACTACGAGGAGGAGCACTGGCGGGCGGAGTGGAGTTATGTGCTCCTGATGCCTCTGCTTACGACCACCTTCACCATGGGCTTCCTCATTGTCGGCTACTACTCGATCGTACATCTCGTGGGGATCGAAGCACAGGTCGCATTTACTTGTCTCGGCGTGCTGATATTTGACGTGCTGACCCTCACGCTGTGTATGTACTACGATGCAGGTGGCTTTCCTTATGCTGATGGGTATGAGTTTCCTACTGGTCTGGATGGCGGACAGAGAGAGAGGTGAGGGCCTTCCAACTATCTCTGCATTTGCACACGAGCTTCTGCTAACTTTTTTGTCACTCTTGCTTTGTGACTTGCTTGGCAGACTCACCGGACGTGCAAAAGGTACTCGAGCCTGTAGATCTGTATGACAGCGACTGGCTGTACTCGTGCCTCGACCACGCCGTGAACCAAATGGCGCTCCTGCTCTACTTGGTGCTGGTGCTGCTAGTGCTGTTCATCAACCCCACGGAGATCGTGTCGCTGGGCAACCACCAGCCGCTGGGAAACTGTCTTGAGAGCGAGACTTTCTACTCGCTCGTGGGCATGAAGCACCGCCGCAAGATGTATCTGTGCGTGCACGACTTCGACGAGGAGTTCAACTTGTGCAACTACCCGGTCACGCAGCTGCTGTACGAGGACTCGTGGTACATGATCTGCGGCCGCGGCTACAGTAACTTCTCTACGTACGTGGCGCTCGTGGTGGGCGCCTTCCTGGGGCTCAACCTGCTGCTCTTCCAGGCGCTCAAGCGGCCCCAGCGCACGCGCGTCGTGTCCTTCCGTCGTCAATAGAGCCAACAAGTATCTTTGGCGTCCGTTTTTGTTTGCACCCATTGTGGGGATTCCTGGCAGCACGCGATTGGCTGGTATTTTTGGCCAGTAGATGGGCGGGAGTGTTCAGTTGAAACGGCTTTTAGCGGTGCTCTCTCCTCTCTTTGATTCCGCGTCGTCTTCCCCACGTACGTCGACGGCCAGCGAGCGCTCTTCGGTCTCGGCGCTCTTCTCTCCTCCTCAGCCCCCTTGATAGACTAGCCCTGCTTCAGGATGGCGCACCAGATGCCCATGGAGACTCAGCAGGAGTTGCGGCGCCTGCCGGGCAACAACGTACGTTCACGACGAGGTCTTGGTCGTCGCTGAAGCTCTTTTGCTGACGCTTTCTTCCCCTGTACAGCGCTGCGTGGACTGCGACGCGCCGTACCCGCAGTGGGCCACTGTCTCGTACGGAACCTTCATGTGCCTCGAGTGCTCGGGCCGCCACCGCGGACTAGGCGTCCACATCTCGTTCGTGCGCTCTGTCACGATGGACTCGTGGACGGACAAGCAGGTGCTGCAGATGCAGAAAGGAGGCAACGACGCGTTCCGCCAAGCCTTCGCGTCGGCCGGTGTGCCCACGGACCTCTCCATCAGCGAGAAGTACAACGCACCCCAGGCGGAGGCCTACCGCCAGCGACTCACGGCCGTCGTCGAGGGCCGCGCGCCACCGTCGCTGCCTCAGTGGGACCCGAGCATGCGTAAGCCCGCGTCCTCCTCCTTCTCGTCGGCCTCGTACTCGGGCGGAGGCTCGGCGGGAGGCGACACGCGAGGCGTTGAGGCCCTCAAAGGCGAGTCTGAGCAGGACTACGTGGCTCGCCAGGTGAAGCTGCGCGAGGAGGCCCGCGCTCGCATGGCCGCCAAGTTTGGCGCCAACGGCATGCAGGGGATCGGAAGCGGCGGCGAGACGCGTGCGCCGCAAGCTGCGTCGGGTGGCCTCGGAGACCTCACGGGCGCTTTCAGCTTCCTCACTAGCACCGTCACGACGGCTGCTAGCTCGGCGGCTAGCCTCGTGAAGGACAAGGACCTGGGATCCAAGGTTTCGTCTGGCTGGTCCTTCGTGCAGAGTGCCATTCATGACCCGGCGCTCTCGGAGAACGTCAAGTCCTCCGCCACCTCCGGCTGGTCGGTGCTTTCCAGTGGCGCCTCGGCGCTGCTGCAAACCGCACAGACCGCAGTTAACGGAAACGGCACTGACAACTCTGACGGCATGGCCGCTTTCCCTCGCACCAACGCCGAGCTTTCAACCACTGGCAAGTACGCGGGGGTCGGCAGCAGCAACAGCAGCACGAGCTCGTCGAGCCGCGACCACGACAACGACTCGTGGCTGGATTCGCAGCTCGGCTCAAGTAGCAATAACTACAACAGCAACAACTCGTACACGCCCCCACAGCCGGCCAAGCCCGCTCAAACGCCCGACTTGTTCGGATCCTCGTCATCCAGTAACAACGGCAGCAACCACGATCTGCTGGGGCTGTCGTCGTCGTCTATAGCGTCGGCGACTAGCAGCAATGGCTCAGCCACTACTGCTGCCGCGCCTCCAGCACCCGTCGTACCAAAGAAGGAGAAGCCCAAGAAGGACGTCGACTTCTTTGGCGAGTTCGGCTTCTAGGCCGCACGTGGGGCAATTGGAGCAGAGGCGCAGAGACTAATTTCCGTATTTCATTTCCATAAAGAGGAAGCCGCGAGTTGGGGAGGCCGAATGTCAATGTGGTTTTAGCGTGCAACATGAGGACGAATGCTGCTTGGGTCATCGCATATGTTTTGGAGGGATCGTCACGCCACGGTCTCATCCTTCAACTTGGGCGGTCACACCCAACGCACTCATCAATGGTAGAGATACACTGTGCATCCATCCATTCACCAACTCCAATGCGCTCTAGCTGTCGCCAGGACAAGGAACAAAGCGAAGCGCAGTCATGGCAAACCAAACGGATGGCATGTTGCTTTAGCGAACTACGGCTGGAGGCGCGTACAGAGTTGTGATCTATCGGGTTCGATTAGTTACGCCCTTCCTACTCTCAACCACTCCACTCCCTTCTGCTCTGCCGCACAATGTGTCTTGCTGCGTTGACGTGAATGAGCGAGTGCTCGCCCTCGCCCTGCTTTCCTTCATAGCGCGAGGTTCTTCAGATCCAGATCGAGATGGGGACGACGACGTGGTCCATGGTCCGCTCCTCCAGGTACTTCGAGGTGCTTTGCTTACAGGTTGCGCGCCAGGGTGCGCTTGGCGGCGGCAACGACGTCCTCGATCTGGGGCAGGCACACCCTCTCCAGGTTCTCGGCGTACGGCATGGGCACATCCGTGCCGGTCACACGCTCAAGAGGAGCGTCCAGGTAGTCGAAAGCCTCGGTCTCCATGATGATGCCGGCAATCTCGGCGCCAATGCCGTGCTGGCCCCAGCCCTCCTCGATGGTCACGATGCGGTTCGTCTTCTTCACGGAGTCGATGATGGCCTGACGGTCGAACGGACGGATCGAACGGAGGTTGATCACCTCAGCGTCGACGCCCTCCTTGGCAAGCTGGGCGGCGGCCTCGAGGGCCTCACCCACCATGCGGGAGAAGGCGACAATGGTAAGGTCCTTGCCGGGCTTCATGATCTTGGCCTTGCCGATCTCAATGAGGAAGTCCTTGTCCTGGGCCTCCTTGGACACGGGGAACGAGACACCGTACAGGAGCTCGTTCTCGAGCACCACCACCGGGTTGGGGTCGCGGATGGCGGCCTTGAGCAGACCACGGGCGTCCTCCGAGTCGTAGGGGGACACGACCTTGAGGCCAGGCACGCTGCCGTACCAGGCGGCGTAGCACTGCGAGTGCTGGGCGGCGACAGCGGCAGCGGGGCCGTTGGAGCCGCGGAAGACAATGGGCACGCTGATGTCGCCGTTGGACATGTAGAACTGCTTGGCGGCCGAGTTGATGATCTGGTCGATGGCCTGCATGGCGAAGTTGAACGTCATGAACTCGACGATGGGCTTGGTGCCGTTGTAGGCGGCGCCGATGGCCAGGCCCGTGAAGCCCTGCTCCGTGATGGGCGTGTCGATGATACGCTTGTCGCCGTACTTCTCCCAGAGGCCCTTGGAGACCTTGTAGGCGCCGTTGTACTCGGCGACCTCCTCGCCCATGAGGAAGACCTCGTCGTCGCGGGCGAGCTCCTCGTCCATGGCCGTGTTGAGCGCGTCACGCACAGTCATCTCGTCGGCCACGGTGGCCATGGAGCGGCGCAGCAGGCTCGGGGCCGCCTTGAAGGCCTTGCTGGTGGTCAGGACGCGACGGAGAGCCATTTCAAATCTTCTAGAGATGGAGGGGGGAGGGGGGTCTGCTTCTTACGCCGCAAACTTGGAAATCACGGTCTGCGGCTCGCGGGCGGCCTCGCCAAGCAGCCACTGGTTTCCATTTCGATGTGTGCATGACACCATGCAGCAACTTCGGCGCAACTTACATGCCCATCATGCGAGAATGCCGCTTGGTTTGACCACGTAAAGTACGAAATGCTGCTTGGAGCGGAGTGTCGATGTCCGAAAGAAGTGCCTCATTAGTGTCACAGCACACAAGATTCACTTTTAGTTGGTAAGGAACGGCGATGGGCAGCACCAAAACGGGACGCTTTCGTCCGGACGAAGGCGCCGAGCGAGGTGCAAAGACCAGCGTGACGTCAGATCATCGGAGCGCTCCACCCAACAACGGGGGCCGCCGAGCTGACCGGCGGTTCGCATAGACAAGCTTTGTGATCGCCGCACCAGATTTGTTCAGGCGGTGTTGATGGATGTTGCTCGCCACGTCTAGGCCCGCCAATGCGAAGGCCACGCGCGTGGCGGCGAGGTGGTGGATGAAGGGGAATGACAGAGCGTGTTTGGGCGTGATGAGTGCTAGCATAGTGCTACGGCGAGCTCGACTTCTTCTTCCTCCTCCTTCTCCTCCTCCTGCTCCTCGGTGAAAAAGACTGCTGCTCCAGTGTCCGCTTCATCGTCGTTGTCGTCGGCAGCGAAATCGCCGTCTTCGTCGTCTCCTGCTTGGCTGCCGGCCGATGTCGTCATGGGGTCCGGCAAGTCGGAGACCAGCTCGACGGGGCCGAACATGGGCTCGCTCAGCTGCTGTCGCCGCACGCCGACAAGCAGGGCGGCCATTGCGACCACCACCAGCGCGGCCGCCACGAGTCCGACGAGCAGCAGCGACGACTCGGCGTGCTCGATATTGAACGGGATCGCCGCAGTCGCCACGGACTCGGCCTTCTGCAGCAATCCATCTGTCTTTGCAAGGTCGTCGTCCCCCACGGAAGGCTCGGGCTCGTCGCCGCTGCCGCTGTGCACCGAACTGGAGCCAGCATTGGCGCAAGGCTCGAACGGCCCTCGCGGGTCCGCGTGCACCGAGTAGTAATTTTCCCAGGAGTCCCAGAAGTCCTCGTTAGCCCCGAGGTCATCGTTGCGCAGCCTCGCTTCAGTCGCAGCGACAGGGTCGTTCTCCGATGTCTCTGTGCGAAGCCCACGGCCTGCCGCGTCGACTCCTGCCAGCGCGGTTGCGCAGCACAAGAGAGCGATCACTGTAAGCTTCATCGATCGGCTGTGTTGGTGGCAGTTGGGTTGGTGCGGGGCAGTGGATGGAATGCGAGGAGGCTGACGAGAGAGGGCTCGAGTGTCGTTTCTCTCCGGGGAGAACCGCAGACTCGCATGCGCCTCAAGTTGAAGTCGTTAGGAAACCAACCCTCTGAGAACGCATATAACCTCTAGAAGTGCATTGCGAAACGGCGCCAAATCCAACGGGCATGGCAGCAAGTCCAACGCTGGAATAGTGCGCGCTTTTCAATGGAATCTCCTCCTTCTGCCTTGGGTGGCGCCCTCTTTGGCGCTTGTATGCGGGGCTCTTCAACTCGGCTGCTCTGGGACGAGTGCCGGTCATGTCGCTCGAACTGCTCCGCGCGGAGAAGAATGACGGAGAAGCACAAGGGCCTCGGTCGATCCAGGAGCTCAGATCTTCTTTTTCCGCATCGAAGACAAAGCTCCTAAAGCGATTGCGAGCATGGATACTGCTAGCAAGATGATGTCGAGTGCGCACGCCCACGGGCACGACACGTGCACCAAGGACCCCTCCGGCTGCATGCGCGCTGTCGTGTGGACGGGCAAGTCCGTCAAGCTGGAGCACATCCCCAAGCCGAAGCTCATGGAAGCGTCGGATGTGGTGGTGAAGGTCACCGCTTGCTCTATCAGCCCGGACTTTGCTACCGACGTGTGCGGCGGGGAGGCCGGGGGACTGGAGAAGGACCAGGTGCTTGGCAGCGAGGCCGTCGGCGTCGTGGAGAGCGTGGGTGCAAACGTGACCAAGCTCAAGGTGGGAGACCGCGTGGCTGTGAGCTTTGTGCTGGCCTGCGGCAACTGCAAGCACTGCCGTCGCCAGGAGTTCGCTGCATGCAACTGCACGAACGCGTCCCAGGAGTTCAAGAAGACTTACGGTGGCTGGGCTCCTGCTGCCGTGCTGGGTAGTACCCGCATGCTGGGAAACGTTCCTGGAGTGCAGGCCGAGTTTGTCCGTGTGCCCTTCGGCGACGTGAACTGCTTCAAATTGCCCTCTGGCGTGAGCGACGACAAGGCGTTGCTGGGAGTGGAGACGACCGTGACTGCGCTGCACGCTGTGGACATGGCCAAGGTGAAGGAAGGAGACTCGGTGGTCATTTGGGGACTTGGTCCCATCGGTCTGCAGGCAGCGCACTGGTGCAAGCTGCGTGGTGCCAAGACCGTGTTGGGCGTCGAGCACTGCGCTGAGCGACTCAAGTTTGCTCACGACCACATGAATCTGGAGGTGGTGGACCGCCGCGATATGTCGTGCGCTCAAGTGGTCGCCAAGCTACAGCAAATGCTGCCCCCTGCCGGCGCTGACGCCGTTATCGATGCAAGTGGCTGCTCCACCTCGAGCGGGTGGATGGCGAAGCTGGAGAAGACGATTGGCATGGAGAAGCAGCCGGAGCCGACGGACACGTTCAAGGAGATGCTGATGATTGTGCGCAAGTGCGGCCACATTTCGATCGTGTCGGACTACATGAGCTCGGTGCAGTCGTTCCCGATCGGCCACGTCGCTATGAAGGGTGTGGTGGTGAACGCTGGCCGCACTCCGGCGCAGAAGTACTACCCGCAAGTCTTCGACGCGATCGAAAGTGGCGAGCTCGACCCGTCCGTGCTGATTTCGCACCGCCTGGCGCTCGAGGAGGTGCCGGAGGCGTACACCCGCATCGGCAAGAAGGACAGCAGTTTCCTCAAGGTGTTCGTTGTGCCGCACGAGATGCGCTCCAAGTCGTAATTGGGTCGAGGGCGACAGCAGCCCAGGATTCTCCACACCGAAGTCACAAGACGTGAGCCCCAGCTCAAAAGCAGGATGCTAGCGATGGAGATCTAATGCGTTCATTTCCCCCCGTAAGTCCAGCTAAGCAGCGTTCGTATCGGCTGCCTAATGGTTTTAGCTTCAAAACTCTTGTCGTTTGCAACGTGCAAAACAATCAGAAGAGCTAGTCGATGTTTTTCCTCTTCTACCTTCCAACTCCATTAGCTACAGCTCAGCGTAGCGTTGAAGTTGTCTTCGAGAGGCACGTGCCACTTGGAAAGGTGGCATATAGCTCGTTCGAGGGGCCATTTCTCCAAAGAAACGGAAATCGATCGGCTGTCCATGGCCTCCAAAGGCTGTGTTGCGCGAGGCCATGGCGCCCAGCAATACATCCAACTGCTGGGTCTGGCGTCCTTGAGGCACTCCGTTCTTGGGACGTGACGCCGCCTTCTCCAGCGCGATAGGCTGACCCCCGACACTGTCGCCGTCAAACCCACTTGATCCTGCCGAAGCCCCACTGTCGATGCCAATGCTACTGACGCTGTTGACTTTTGCGAGCACCGGCGGTGTGACCGGATCAGCCGGCGTTAGAACTGGTGTGAGCCCAGGCGCATTGACATCGGAATCCATGGCAGGTTCCTCTAGGGAGACTTCAGGTAAGGTTCGTTGACTTAATCCGAGGTGCGCAGATGCATGGCTGCTATCTATGTACTCCACCGTGACAGAATTGTTAGCTGCTTCGCCAGTTTGGTCTGGAACGGTATCCACTTGGGGTTTACTTCGCGTAGCATCAACGTTTGAAGACACAACCACCGATCTCAGGCGCCGAGAACTGGTACTGTTTCGGTGAGGCATTTCAGCATCCGAGGAGCTGGAACCAGAGGTGGTCACGAAAATCGCATCTTCGGTACCACGTAAGAGAGAACTTGCGTGATTTCCAGAAGTCCCCGCAGTTAGAAGCAGTGCCGCTGCAACCACAACATCAGTATTCCTCATGGCTGGCACGTTGCTACGTAGTAAAATGCAAACTGATCGTAAGCTTCGAGTTCCATCCGATACAGGGGCGACAGTCAACTCGTCGATCTGTTGAAGTTCATAGCTCGGCTTCAAACAGCGATATCTCCGATAACGGCCAAAACACATCGCGTGATGACATTTATCGATGGGATCACGCCTTGTAGTATTCTCCATCACCAGCTTCCCTCCATCAGCGATGCGAAGGTCGTCGTTTAGCTTCTTTCGCTCGCTTCCAAAACGTCTGCGTGGTACCGTGTCGCGACGAGTACTTCAGCGACTTATAGTTCGGGTTACCTATTTATCGGGTCCCATGCGGACCAGGTCTAAATTGTGGATCGGGGTTTTATTTAAATTACTTGCATAACTGGACCCCGACGTGGATCCAGACCAAAGAAAAACGAATTCCCCACCAGGGAGATATTCTCTCTTTTAACTGACG
>JAABLK010000374.1:0-31173 GCA_012295415.1 Phytophthora chlamydospora
GTGGTCTGGTGCGTGGCGCGCTTCGGAGCCGGCCAGCGCGCTCGGAACGATTGGCTTGGTGTCGAAAATGCAGTGGGGTCGTGGTGGCGCCGGGACGAGGAGAAAATGCGTCGGAAGGGTGTGGTTGGCAGCGCAGGCGCTTGGTGGTGGTTGTAGCGGCGGCGTGGGACGTGCTAGAGTGGCGTAGGAGGCGTGCTGGCGGCGCGACAAGTGGGCGTGTATTTCCATTTGCGTGGCCTTGTGGTCTAGTGGTATGATTCTCGCTTAGGGTGCGAGAGGTCCCGGATTCGATCTCCGGCAAGGCCCTGCTCTTTGCTCGCCCTTTTCGACGGCTTCGTGGCGCGCTCGTTTTGGCTTCTACGCGAGTGCTGGCAGGTGTGTTGGCGTTGTAGGGATGTGGTCTGGTGCGTGGCGCGCTTCGGAGCCGGCCAGCGCGCTCGGAACGATTGGCTTGGTGTCGAAAATGCAGTGGGTCGTGGTAGCAGCGTCTGATTTAGTGCGTATAGTTCGTTTTTAGCACCCGCGGAAAGTTGCCATGCATAGGGGGCCGCTGCGCGGCCGTTTAGTAGCTTACTGCGGCGCCAGTACGGGCACTTTGACTCACGGTAGATTAACTCTGCGAGTTATCCAAGTCGAACTTCACCACTCTGTGACAGCGTCACCTTCAAATAGTTGTCTTCCTGCAAAACGCCAAAACAATGCATACGATGTCGGTGACCTGGATCTATTAAATGCAAGGAACCTTCCGACACACGCAGTGCCTACGATCTTCAAGACCAAGTTGCGTCCTCGCTTCGTCGGACCTTTCAAAGTCGTGGCCAGAAAGGGCCTAGCGTACACGCCCAACCATTCGACGAAGATGCGTACACACCCTGTGCTCTACATGGGCTTGTTTAAGCCGTACCACGACCCAAGTCATGTGGGCTCAGACGCGCTGGCACCTAGACTAGATATGGTAGTGCCCGAGGCAACGCAGTCTCCTCTCGAAGAGAGCTCGACACCGTCGGAAAGTGGCCGGGCTCAGGGTCGACCACTCGCTGCGCTGCTCGATGAGCATGGTGATCTCCACTACCACGTGGAACGGCTGCTAGCCCGACGCCGCTGGAAGGAGCAGTACCAGTATCGGGTGAAGTGGAGGGGTATCCTCACTCCGAGAACTCACGTTTGAGGTATCTCTGCGGCAAGACTGCTCTGACGTCGTCGACGCTTTTGATCTTCTTGATCACCGGACAAGGCAGGGCCTTCAGCCGCGTGAGCGGTCAAACCGCGCTTCCCATTAGATGGGGGCGCTCATGGGTCAGTGACCGAGCTCAAGTCCTGACCTAGGACTGCTGAGGCAGCAAGCACCTAGTGTCTTAGCTGCCCATGCAGAAGAGCGAGCGCAATGCTCCTGCTTATGCTTAGTAAAGCGCCGTGGCCGTGGTCGCCTACGCGGAAGCCACGCCACACCCGACTCCTAGAGCCAACACCTATGACGCACGGCGTCTATGGTTATGGGCTTTGACAACCCTATCAGTTCATTGGTCTGGGACCACGAGTCTGTTTGACGGCTGCACACGTCGTACACGAGCTGTAACAGCGTGACGGTATGCTGCGAAGGCTGGAGCGTCAGCTGTCGTATCGGACGGCATGCCGCCCTACCCTGCCGGGCCCAACTTCAAACCAAAACCCGCTACGCGGCGTTCCAGAGCGCTGAGCGCAGGAACAAGGCCCCTTCGACTTTGTGAGCCTCTGCAGCAGGTACGAGTACCTCTGTGGCGTTAAAGATGGCGTGTAGCACGCAGGAAAAGCGGCGCCAGGCTCGTAGCTCATCTCGGATGGTCTTGGACCACGTTTGCCGTCTCTTCCGGCGCCCAAGGCGCAACATAAGAGGCCTCAGCTGCTTGATAAGCAGGAGGCCCCTGTTGACAGGCGGTGGCAGTGTCTGCCGATGCGTGTAGCATGCTAGAGGCGCCGCACCGTTCGCCCTTGCCTCTCTGCCGCGGCCTCGACCGGCTTTTGGTGTTCAGTGATTTCATTGTCCGGATACCGTATCCGAAGTCTTGGTAGTGAAACGGGGTTACATAATAGTGTGTGTACACGAACTCGGCAATTAACCAGATATCAGTAGGTGGCCTCACAGCCAACCACTATGCATTTGACTAGGATCTACTATGGTAGATAGTGAGTCCTATACATTCAGACAACAGGCGGCTGTGCCGCGACTAACAACAATACATTCAGTTCACATTTTGGAGTATAGAGTTCCTTTGCCTTGTTTAAGGTAGTACATATCTCTGGAATCCGTTACTGACTCTCGTATAGAGTCGAGATTATAACTGAACTAGAGACTCTCTGAGTCTGTGTCTTCCTCTGATGATATAGCTACGGCAGCCCCTCTGCACCTACCGCATCACCCGCACTAGCATCATCACTTACATATTTAGCATCCACAAGCCGATACCCAGCAACGGCGCTCTACTGACGCTCGAGATTTAGGGCACGTGACCTGTCCGATCGCGTGTGGGCCTCCGTTACGCGCGCTCTGCGTGCGGCCTTTTCATAGCGGATTTATGCCTCCCTTAGAGTCTCTTCAGCCATGCAATGCTTGATCTTCGACTTGTTGTGCGTGCGCGATATCGTGCTGCTTATACAACGATTGCGCATCACATTCTCGGGTCAGGAGGAGGGGGGCTGAGCGCGAAATAAAAACCAAATTTATTCTTCCGGTAAGTTTAGTATAACTTCGGACCTGGACAATACCTGGACGCCATACCTGTAAAAAAAAACTGGCGATTATGTTTTCAAAATAGGACGCGAAGCGTGCCCTAATGTTAATAAGGGTTGTGGTGACCGAAGTTCGACCAAAGCGGTTTATCGTATGGGAGCTACCACAGCAAAAAAAAATGCAGAGTTGGCACAGGCGCCGTGATTTATTCCCACTATGTGATCACATCAAAGCGGCAGCGAAGATCTGTCGAATTAGTTGTAATTCAGTCGAAAAGGTGGAGGGCCAGATCAGGAGTGAAGGATAAATTTTGATTGTAGGTTTCAGCATTCAATGCTGTTATAACTTCTTTGTTAACACTGATTCTCGCCGCGAAGCGACACGGTACCTCTGAACTTTTGAAGGCAAATAATTGCGCACCTCACTTGAATGGCGCCAAAGTTGCCCCAGAGTTTGCTAAACACACGACTAACGTAACTAGCAGCACTACAAGTCCCAATGCATAATGTTAAGGCACTGGTAAGCCTCCAAATTCTGCTTGTTTTGAAGAACGTTTGCCCCGTGGATGCAAAATGGGTCCGCGATTACATGTGGAGACTAAATATTAGTTGCATGAAAACAATATAGTCTAGAAATACCAGGGTCAATTTATGGCGGTCAATGTCACGACATCAGACAGCAGCGGCCTTGCTTGAAATGTATCAATTTCCACGCGAATAGTTCGCGGAGTTCCATGAATTAGGATGAGGGTAATGTGTATTTTATGAGTACTCAACGTGTTGCTAGGAAACTTGGTCACTTCGCACATCGTATCGTAAGCTCCACACGTGCAAAAATTTAGCATCTTTGGGCACAGTCCCAATTAGTTAAGCTATCGTGTTCAGAGGAATTTTTGTGTCGTGAATCAGTGCGAAAAAACAAAAAATTAAATCACTTCAAATCCCTGCCTTTGGTAAACTTAAAGATCGATGTTGGAGGTACCGAGTGGTCGTACTTAAGCGCGAGTTGGCGTTACTCTGTCAGAAGTGCCTCAAGGTACAAGAGGCACTTTGGGCGCACTGTAGCCACTTGTGACAAAAAAGTGGGGTTTTATATGGTAATATATCCAGAGCGTTTTCATAAATTTCAGCGCTCATAGAGATTCCATTGAGTGGCGGACAGCGACCAGCTGTAGCATGTTGTTCGAATGTAGTTCATGGTGTGATTTACACATTATAGAGTGTAGCAGATGATGTACACCCAAGTGAGTGTTGTTCGAATGTACAAAAGACTTGTCGATTTTATCGTTGCTGGTAGGCAAAGTCTGCATGGGTGGCAGTTCGTTCGCTGCACTATCTGCTGTGGGGCACCTCTGGATCTTTCAGGCGCAGGATACGTGTATCTCGGCAAGTAGATAGTGATTCTTACATATAACTAAATACAGGGCAATGATCAGTAGCCCCAATGAAAGTACGACTACAAGAGCAGGAAGAAATGTTGCACCAACATGGTAAGAAGATGAAGAATCTTCGCGGCCCGTTAGCACAACCAAACCGGGCTGAATCTCCTCCAGATCGTAGTGAGTCTTGCGGTCCTTCGATAGTACGTACTGCTCCTCCACCAGACGGTAAGCGTATGGACTCACTTCACGAGCAAGGCTTTCGAGCTCTGCATAAGCTCCCTCATGCGTATCTGACCCACGTCCGTGATTTTCTTCGCGTATTCCGTCTCAGCAACGGCTTGCAGGAACATGAGCGTATTTACGCATTCATCAAGCGCCATTTCCGGTTTGAGTACCTCCTCGATGTGGCCCCACGATGTTTCAAGTCTACAAGACACGGTAACACAATCGCAATTGAGATGAAATAAGATAAATGAATTGAAAACGTCGCCGTACCTGATATTCGTGTGATTGCCCAAGTGTGGAACATCAGACCGCGCGTAAAGAGACCATCTCTCTTTCATCGAGTCCCAATTCTTCATGAAGTACTTGAGAAACGGATGCGTGGGCTCTGGAATACTGTCTGCCCCGTGACGATAAATACCGTCAAGCAGAAAGTACAAGTACTTCAAGTACTTCGTGTACTCCTCTCGGGAGCGTGCCAATCTCATCAAGTCCACTGCATCTTCGATCATATCTTTGTCGAAGCTGGAAGGCTCTCCGTATTCACTCTTTGCGAGCTCAGTTCAGATATAATTCTTCAGATGAAAATGGCACAGGATCACCTTCACCCCCGGGAAAGCATTCTCCAGTAGCCCAAGCTCTCCCATGTCTTTGTCGATCACGATAACTTTGACATCCTCCCACGACGGGTTGTTAAACTTGAACGACCTGACAGCATCTGTGAGGCACTCGGCACTTTCATTCTCCATGAGACTATGATGGACGTACTGACCCTAGCAACACCAAGCATATGACAGAGATGTAAGTGTCAAAACTCATACACACTCGGTACCTGCAGATGCAGCGATGTAACTGCAGACACTCGAGGAGTACTCAAAGTAACAAATGTGCGATTTGTATAGCGCCATGCTCATTCACTTGCATGGCCGTAGACATCGTTCACCATGAACGAGAACATATTGTAACGCGACTCGTTCGTATTGTGCGTGACGTCAATGAACAGGACTTCCGGGAACGCCTTGAACCAGCGCCGCATCTGCCTTGTTTGAAGCGTGATCGTCTGCGCCGTTTTGTCGTCGTCGACAAACACCGTCGCTCGATTACCACGACTTTCACAATCCTCTCGTAGAACAGCCTCAAGGCGCTCTTCGGTTGTCTCTTTTCCTCGACGCTTCTCCCTCACCCTGGCCACCATGTTGTGCACATCTCGTAGCGTGACGTTCTTGCCTACATACAGAATCCACAGCATCGTTAGCAATATGCACCCCAAATGACGTACGAATGCGTCTTACCCGTCTTCTTGCGAAGATACTGCATGGCCAGCTTTGGCTTTGATCCAGCAGACGAAAGCAAGAAGAGCCGAATCTTCAACTTTTCTGTTGGAGACATAGTATGATTGTGTTTGACGTTATAGCCGGTCACGCGCACCGTGAATGCGTTCGCACTCGTATTCCAAACGACAGCGGCCTTGATGTTGGCCTTGCACCCCGTAGATTTGTCGAAGAATGCCTTGCGTATGCCTCTACCTCGGCTTTTCCGTGGCACCCATGGGTACAGACCATCTTGATCCAGAAGTTCTGGAACGACTCGGGAATGAGGCGATTTGATGGACCAACGTGCGTATCCTCTGAAGTTGGCGCCGCGAAATCCTGAGTGTCGCGTCTGGTGTCTTCGCTGTCGCATGTTGACGTCGTCAAGCCGTCTGACGGCCTCCGCAGGGCTTCGATCTCTCGGTTTCGTTTTTGCACAGACGTGGAAGTGCGCTGGCGGAATATTTGGTGCGTGGTGGCCTGGTACTCTTCCAGGTAGGCGCGGAAGGCGTTCCAGTCCTCGTGCCACTCCACATCCACCGGAGAACAAACCCACGAGCTGCTGGATGGGACCTGTCGCTCGGGCTCGCTGTCGCTCATTGCTGCAGCTCGGCCTGAAAAAGCATACACCACACGTGTCATCACGCGCTCAATAGTACGCAGCGGGGTCGTATACTCACACCTGTCAACTTGCCGGATTCTTGCGTCTGAATTTGAATGACCGAGATTTCGAAATGAAGGGCCCAGAGCGCTTGATGATGGAAGAAATGGCGAGGAGGGGTGTCATATTTCAGAAATTGCAACTTTTACAAATTTGATGTGCGGTATTTTTCCCGTAAACTATTGCTTTTTACAGTATATACTCGTTAAGGTACGACTCTACTCGGTGATTCCAAACTTAACTTCGGTTCTGACATTCCTAGTTTTGACAGAGTGGTTTCAACCAAGTCTCTAGCAAACTACCGCAACAACAGCGGCGAGTTCGAAAGCAGCAGTTACTTTGCTTTCGCTCCTTGACCCACCATTTGCTCCATGAGCACGTTTTGCACTTCCGCGTAAATACGACCACTCGCTTTGGCATAGGCACCAAGAATCAGCTCCGACAGGATGCCAATTTCCTCTGAGTTAGCCGTGTCATCAGGTGCCTCAGGATCAGTGAGAGGCGAGCGTGATTGATCATCCTCGTCGGCTTGCGAGCTGATAGTTGGGCTGAGTTGGGTCACCGTTCGCAAGATACAACCGCCAGTATCACCGGAAAGTGCCTCAATTTTACTCCTGTCGCATTGTTCCCACACGTCAGCCACACGACCAGTGAGCTCAACCAAATTAGCGTTCTTACCATCCTTTCTCCTCCACTCTGAAGGCGTTTCTCGTGCCTCGTTTCGCCTTGCACTGCCTATCGGATACCCAGTTCATGACAACGAAGTCTGTGTCGACAGTCTTCTTGAAGGCCGCAGTAGCTTTGATCTCTGCGTAGCGTTCACCGACAGGGAACGTAAACGTCGTTGTCGCGAGAAGCGAATCATTGGAAACCTCGACCTCCTGAAATACAGTATCAGGGTGGGGGTTGTTAGCAAATACGACACCAACATACTTTCGGTTCATCTCTCTTCTTACCCGACGCATGCCGTCCATTTTCGCGAGATTGCTGGCATCAGAGACAAAGGCCCAAATGACACCCGCGACGGCCTCGAATGGAAAAGGGAATCGTCGTGCCACGACCATTTCAATACGGAGTACATCACAGTTGGGAGACTTCAAGTCGCGCTTCGACTTGACACGCACACTATGGCTGTCCGTCGAGAACGCTGCCGCACCGGTTGAAGCCAGCACTCGATCCACTCGCAGGGACTCCTTCGCGACGAGGGCGTGGAGTTCCTCGTTGAAGGTGCTAGTCGTCAGCTTACGGCGACGACGGGGACGAGCGGCATGATCCTCCTCCGCCTAGTGTAGGCACCCAGCAAGCATTACGTTAGTACATTCGTAACTCGCACAGACAGTAGTGACGGCCTTCTCCGTACATTGAAAATGGCTCGCTTGCGGATCATCTTCTCGAGCGATTTGGAAAACTTGATCTGCTCGTTGAGCTCTTCCCGCAGCCTCCCGTTCTCGCTCAGAGCTTGCTGACGCGCCACAGATTGCTGCTGTGCCACGCGCTGCCACATGGAGTTGCCCAGCTTGGCGTGGCTCTCCTCGTCCACGTGCCGCAGCTCTTCCTCCAGCTCCCGCACTCGGCCCTTGAGATACTTGAGCTCCTCCTTCTGCCGCTTCTGGTAGCGGTTCGAGCCGCGATTGAGACCCGGAGCCCCATCGCGCGGAGGTTTCTCCGTGACCGACACCACGTCGAAGCTGCCGCAGCTGGTCTGGCCGTCATCCACCGACTCCTTCTCGGTCGTGTCTCCGACCGTGTAGCCTTCCTCCCATCCTTCATCTTCGCTGCCGTTCCCATCTCCGCCCAGCGGCTCCTCCTGGTTGCTGGGAGCTGCGGGAGGCGGCGCGGCGGCTTTGACGTCAGCTACAGGCGGCGGCAGCCCAACATCCTGCTGCTCCTCCGTCAGGAAGTCGCTGAAGAACTCGAGCATCTCCGATAGCGCGGGGGTCTCCATGGCTGCTTTGCTTGTTGTTGCCGGTCTTAGAAGCAAAATGGAAGATCTCGCGTCTGGGCAAAAGGGGATGCAACTTCCGACCCCAAGCGGATAATAAGTCTCGATCATTACTGGCGAAAGCCTACAAGCCTACACGGCTTTACTGGCCGCACTACTGGCCTCTCTGGCGAGCGAGGCCAGCACGGCATCGAAGAGATACACAATGGTCTTCTGGTAGTTTTCCACCACCATTTCGGTGGTGGCCCCCACGGCCTTGGCCGAGTCGGTGAAGGCCTCGCTGCTGTCCTCGAGGCTCGGCGTCATGCGCGCGCACGCGCGAAACACCGTCCAGTTTTGTGGATCCTCCGCTCCCGGCTCGAAGGCGCACCTGCGGTCACACAAGGCGTTAGCGATCGCGTACGCTTAGCTGCTTGTGTACACAGATACACGTACCATCCTTTCTGGTGAACGCGCATTGTCGAGGTGCCTCCGTGCGAGCAGAGTCCGGTGCACTCCCACACGAACGTCAGCTTGTTGGCCTCGTAGTACCGCCGCACCGCGATGTTGCCCAGCGTTTGCGTCGAGCCACAGGGGTTGTTCACGGTGCAGTGACCAAACATCTCGTTGCCTTGGTTCTGCAGAGCCTGTTCATCACGACAATTAACGTGAGTCGCATCCTTCTCGACGAGGCTCAACGAGCTTCGTACCATCTGAAAATCTTCGTGGCCGTTCGAGCCCGCCAGAAAGTCCCACACGTGATCTCCGATGCGCGAGATGCCGAACGGGATCAGCCTGCTCTCGACAAACTGCAGACACATCTGAGGACCGCAGTCGCCAGCAGTCTCCATCTCCATGTTCATTCTTCTGTTTGCCACGAGACTTGGCGCTGGCATGGACGGCTGTTGTAGCAGGAGGTTGCCGACCCCACTGTTGTATGATGATGCGATGTTCTGGAAGAGGTCCCTGTAGAGTTCTTTCGACGTTGGCGATTGGCGCTGTGTCGTCCGATTCAGATCGACACCTTCGGGCACGATCCCCGATTTCTGTCACGACAAGTACCCCATCAAGGTCAGCATAGCAACTCAGCCACCACATAACCCCCCCCACCCAGAACTCACTCTCAGGTCGGGCGTCTTCTCCAGCGCGCGCTGCATCGACTTGACGGATTTCACCTGCTCACGGACGAGCTGGCGCAGTCGAGCGTTCTCGCCCACGGCCTTCTGCCGCTCTGACATCATCTGGGTGGAAATGTGTCTCCAGAAGGGGTTGGCGCCTGCCTGTTCCTGGCTCGACGAGCGATTCAGCACCTTGAGTTTCTTCTCGAGCTCCACCGCCACCGCGCGTAGGTGGTCCAACTCGTGCTTGCGTCGCTTCCGCTTGGGTTTAGGCGCTGCTGCAGCCGCCACCTTGCGCTTGTTCAAAGAAGCAGCAGTTGGAGGAGTCGAGGCGGAGCTGGCATCCTCGGACAGGCTGTCGTCCGAGGTCTTGATGGTGCCCGCGTCGTCGTCCGAGGCCAGCGACTCCATGAACTCCTCGAACGCCTGCTCCGACGACAGCGCGTCCTCGCTCAGCACCACGTTCACAGACGGCCCAGCGGCTACGTCCTCGCTCGCTGCACTGGCGTCGATGCCCGTGAGAACGTCCAGCAGCTCGGCCTCCGAGAAGAGCGGTGGCGCCGCCATCACGTCCTGCAGCATTAAGTATGGCGTTAGCTCGATTGTACCGACGAGTGTGCAGTCGGTGGCGCGTGCCGTCACTGGCGTTGAAATTCTGAAATTCTCAACGCCAGTGACGGCACTCACTTGGATTTTGTATGCCACCTGAATTTAAGTTAAAGTAAAACTTTAAGTTAAAGTAAGAATTTAAGTTAAAGTAAAAGCCCAAGGAATGATGGTAGATTTCATACATATAGAAATTGTACTCGATATATAGAGAAGGCAAGTTGAAGTGGCCGCCTTGCTGCGGAGCATGGCGTCGTGTGCCTCTCACAAGCTGCTGCGCAGCGTCGCGAGCATGCTGTCGAATGTGTAAACAACCGAGCGCTTGTAGTTCTCGAGCACGATCTCCGTGGTCGCGCCGATGGAGCGCTCCGAGCTGGTGTCGCCCGAGACGATCGGGCTCAGGATCGCGCACCGCCTGAAGATGGTGGCGTTCTCGGGGTTGCCCTCGGCGGGCTCGAACACACACCTGCAACAACGCCAGAGTTAGCACCGACGAGCTGGAAGAAGCACTTGCAATGAGCGAGGAGAGGGCACGACCAACTGACCATCCTTTTGGCTGAATGCGCGTCTTGGAGTCGCCCTGGTGGATGTCCCCCTCGCACTCCCAGATGATCGTCAGCTTGTTCTCCTCCACGTACTGCCGCACGGCAATATTGCCCAGCATTTGCATGGGGCCCATGGCGTTGTCCAGCTTGCACCAGCCAAACATCTCGTCGCCTTGGTTTTGAATTGTCTACACAACCAAACACAAGTTAGGTTTGATGACGAATGAGCTCTCTGCGTGGCAATGGAAAAGGTTCACGCTACCAGCTCAAAGTCCTTGTGGCCGTTTGTTCCCGTGAGGATGTTCCAAGCCTTCTCTTTGATGCGTTGGAAGCTGAACGGGACGAGCTTGTTCTCGACGACCTGAAGGCACATTCGGAGACCGTCGCGGTCGTCCGTCTCGATCTCAATGCTGACTTTCTTGCTTCCGTCCAGGCTCGGACTCGGCGCGCTTGCCTGCGGAAGCACAGTGTCCACTCCAGTGCTGTACAAAGCCGATAAGTTGCGAAATAGGTCCTGATAGAGCCCCCTCGATTGACGCGGGGTCACTGCTCTCTCCTGCGCTTCCGGGAACACGTCCTTTTGCTGCAAGCCGTCACGGAGAATACACGTTAGCGCGGCACCAAAAAGAAGGAATCGTAGACACCACGCCACTCACGCTGAGAGCTGGCGTCTTCTCCACCGTCCGCTGCAACGCCTTGATCGTTGCGACCCTCTCACGCACGAGCCCTCGCAGTCTAGCGTTCTCCAACGCCGACTTTTGCCTCTCTTCCAGCAAGCGGTTGGAGATACGCTTCCAGAATGGGTCGGAGCCAGGGTTTTCCTGGGCGTGTGCCTGGTTCAGCTCGCGAAGCTTCTTCTCCAACTCCGTTGCGACTGCGCGGACATGCTCGATCTCTTCTTTCCGGCTCTTCCGACAACGTTTTGGCCGTTGCGCCGACATCGGCGCAGGTGCTCGCTTAGCCCCCAGCACTCCGCAAGGATTGAGGGTCGACGCATTGCCTTCCGTTGGTGTGATCGACTGCATGAAGTTCTCGAAGTCCTGCGGTGAGGTGAACATGCCTCCGTCCAACACCACGTTCACCGATGGGTCCCATACACTATTTTGCTCCTCCATCTTCACGTCCTGCAGCGGTTCATTGAGACACAATCGATCAATCGATATGCACCACGACGACCGAACCTGGGTCTTGCGCACCGCACCCACCTCGTTTCCTGCCTCGTCATCCAGCGTGGCAAGCAGGTCCAGCAGCTCTGCCTCCGTGAACTTCGGCGTCGCTTGAGCCAGCACTTGGGGCGTCATGGGGCACGAAGGAATGTGCACCTCCTTCTCAAAGTGAAGGTTCGGCCCGCGTGTCTGCGCGGCAAATCGCGTATGGATTACTTCTGTGACGGCGCTCGCGTGGCAAGGTATCGCCTTCAGCGGCGCTTGCTGCAGCTGCGAGCACTCGGTGCCGCCTTGGACGAGCTCGCGAGCGTGCGGCATGCTATTATTGCCCATGCTGTCCTTGCCTTCAGACCGTGTCTTCGGCGCCAAGCAGACCTGGAGCATCCTCAAGGAATTCAAGTGGGACCGCGTATCCTTTTACAGCCGTGTGGAGGCGTGGCTCGGCTCAGGTGGCGCTCGAAGCAGCGTCGGAGATCGCTGGGGTGCTCAAGCGGCTTGGTATCGGATACTGCTTTGGCTCGATGGTTATACGGTGGCGCGTCCACGCGAACTTCGAGGTAACTTGGCTGCTCGAACGCAAGCACGAAGGCCATCCGCCATCCGTCCTGACACCAGTGCGACGCTGCACGCGCGAGAAGAAGCAAATAGTGCATGCTGGCATAACGCGATGCGGCGCGGCAGCGAAGCTTTCCCATCTGTCGCGCTTTCAGCGCCAGCTCGAAAAAGGCAACGTGTATGTAGCCATGTGCCGTTCTGCGGTCTCCCCTGCGATTTTAAGCCAAGCTCGCTACACTTGGCGTTTGTATGGTCTCCCCCTCGAAGCCTGACACGCGGGGCGGGCTCACTGACAGAATCGCTCCATCATGCTGAACCGCTTCTCGAGCGCCGTGCAGACGGCCGTGTCGGGCGCGGCGTCGGCCGCCGTCTCTGGCGCGCAGAACCTACAGGGCATGCTGAGTGAGGAGTACCTGAAGAGCTACGAGACGCCCAAGGACTGCACGGCGTCGGGCGGCCACGAGCTGGCGTGGAAAATCTTCCCGGCCGTGCACCGCAAGACCAACCACGAGTACAGCGTGTTCCTGTTCGACAAGGACGACCTCAAGCGCATCAAGAGCAAGGAGGCGCAGGACCGCGTGCTGGAGATCCTGCGCCAGGAGATGAAGACGCTGCGCGTGCTGCGCCACCCGCACGTGCTCAAGGTGGAGGAGGTCTTCGAGGAGAGCCGCCGCTCGCTGTGCTTCGTCACGGAGCGCGTTACGTGCTCGCTGGCCAATGCCTGCAAGAACTTCACCAACATCGCCAACGTGACACCCGAGGTGCTGGAGATCGGCCTCACCGAGTTCGAGCTCGCCTGCGGACTCATGCACGTGGGAGAGGCGCTCAGCTTCCTGCACCGCGAGGGCCGCCGCGTGCACCTCAGTCTGGGCCCACACAGCATCTTCATCACGCCCAAGGGCGAGTGGAAGCTCGGCGGCATGGGCTTCTGTCGAGTCGTGGAGCCCGGCCAGACGTCACGCAGCGAATACTACAGCTTCGACGCCTCCACGGGCGTGAGAAACCCGACGACGGGGGCGATTGAAGGGAGCTGGGAGCCCCCGCTCGAGTACTGCGCGCCGGAGCTGGTCACGGAGCCGCGTCAGTTCGACAGCAAGGCGGATATGTTCTCGCTCGGTCTGCTGGTGTACGAGCTGTTCGTGCCTCCTCGCGCTGATGGCGGACGCAACCCTGTGCTCGATGTGCACGACGGCAACAAGATGACCCACGGCTACAAGGTGCAGTCGCTGCACCCGATTTCGTTCCCGAGCTCCGTGCCGACCGCCCTGCAGAACACGATTCGCTCGTTGCTCTCGTTGGAGCCGGCGAAGCGCCCAGAGGCTCGCGCGTTCCTTGCGTCGCCCTTCTTCGACTCCGGTCCGATCAAGACGCTTCGCACGCTGCAGAGTTTGGTGGAGCAGGAGCCGGCGGCGCAGGCAAAGTTCCTCACAACATTGCCCGACGCCATTGACGGCTTCTCGCCGCGAGTGCTGCGTGATATGGTCCTCCCGTCGCTGCAGTCGGCCGTAATTAACAAGGCCGTGGCCCCGTTCGTGATCACACCGCTGCTGAAAATCGTGGCCAAGGTGGACAAGCAGACGTTCTCGTACTCGATCGCGGCAATGATGGTGCCGCTGCTGGCCATTACGGAGCCCGTGCAGTGCATGCTCATGTTCGTTTCGGAGCTGGAGACGCTCATCCCGAAGGCAGAGGACGGCTACATTCGCGACCACATCGTGCCGATGCTTTGCCGCGCGCTGGACAGCACCGTGCCTGAAATCCTGGACACTGTGCTGAACAAGATCGTGGACCAGGCCAGCCTGTTTGAGTACCGTATTCTGAAGCAGGTGATCCTGCCTCGAGTGAACAAGCTCATCCTCACCCCGCCGCAGCCATCAGTGCGAATCAACGCGTTGCTATGGCTGGCCAAGTCGTTCCACGTGTTCGACAAAGATCTGCTGATCGAGAGCGTGCTGCCTACGCTCCAGCAGACCCTTCAGGAGGACAAGACACCCGCCGCCTGCATGTGCATTCTTGGATGCTATGACAACCTGGGCAAGCACTTGGGCCCGGAGTTTACGGCCAAGTTGATTATTCCGGCAGTGGCCCCGTTGCTGTGGGAGCAAACCCTCAACAACTCGCAGTTCGACATGGTGTGCGAGAAGATTCAGGACATGCTCAAGGCTGTGATTAGTGACCGTGACAAGTCCTTCACTTCGCAGAGCTCCGTCAGCACCGTGACTACGGGCATCACGGCTGCCTCAGGGATGTCGGACGCTGTTCGCGCTGCGGAGGCCTCAAAGGAGCGAGAATCAGGTGTTGCTGCTGCCAACAAGCTGCTGTCCGAAGAATATGTTCCGAAGAAGAAGCAGCCCGAGCCCGATGCCGCGCAGAACCAGAGACCCGAACGGTACTCGGACGATCCGTTTTATTTGGGCAGCTCAAGCTCGTCTTCGAGCAGCAGGACTCAGAGTACCAGACCGGAGCGACGGGACTCGGGCGGCCATCGTGAATCAGCAGCGGAGCGCGCAGAATCCTTTTCGGCACGTCGCCGCGCTGGTAAGAAGGGAAGTGCGCGGTCCAGCCGTCGCGCAGGCAAGAAGGACGATGGAAACGCTGATCTGCTTGGCATCGACTCCACTACTTCAAAGGTGCGTATCGAGGCTGCTGTGCTGGTGGAGACTGTGTTGTTACTCATTCGTTTTGCCGTTTTCGCTCTGGTTTGAACAGCCGTCCAGCACGGCAAACGATCTCCTTGATACAGGAAGCTTGCTGTCTGCTCTCCCTGCTGCGCCTGTTCCAGCACCTGGTTCCAATGGCGGTGGTGCGATGTTTAATGGGATGAGTATGGGGATGAGTGGCGGCGTCCAGCCGGGCGCTCCAACGTACACGAGCCAGAATACCATGGGCATGCAGGCGATGGGTCCGCAGCAAGGCATGGTTCCCTACGGCCAGAACACTGGAATGGGCAACGGAATGATGAACCAGCCGTACAACAACAACAACTCCGGCATGATGCAGATGACACCGTACGGGATGCAGCAGCAAGCGCCTCTCAGCGGCGGCGGCTACGGTCAAGGCGGCAACGTGGGGCTTGCGGGCCCTGGTCAGATGCTGCAGATCCAAGCTGCCGGGTTCGATCCGTACGCACAGCAGCAACAGCAGCAAAGCGGGGACAAGTTTAGCGCCTTCGACGGGCTGTAGGTCAGCATTTTGATTCATTTTCGTGTTTGTAGAGAGGCTAGGAATCCAATGCAGCGCATAACGTTGTGAATGATCAATCTGAGGAATCCTGACCGAGTGAGCGGGGTGTGGAGATGACAGCTGAGCCTACAGTGAAGCAGCTCACGGCCTTTTGACAAGGTGAAAGCACGGAGAGAAAACAAATTGGCGGTGAAATTTCCTCAAACGTTTCCATTGTGTATTAGAAACAAGTGACGCAATGGGAGAAGCGTCTGCTATTGTTTTCAAGGGTGCGAACCAAGAATCCCAATGAAGCAGCCAACAACTTAAAGCGCGTGGCCGAACTTGGCAAGCGTGGGCTTGAGCTCCGAGTTCTCGGCGAACACCTTGGCCTCGGCCTCGGCAAGACGCTTCGACTGGGCGACCTTCTTCTTGTAGAAGGCGTCCGACTTGAGCGCACGCTTGGCCTCGAGGCGCTTGACCAGCTCGGCGTGACGCCAGCCGACCTCCGAGGCGAGGTCGCCAAGGACGGTGTAGCGGCGGTTAGCCTTCAGGCGCAGCACACGCAGAGCAGCAGGGACGACCATGCGCTTCTGCTTGTCGTACGGCGACGGGATGCCGTCGAACACCTGAAATCAACAAGCAATCTGAGGATTAGTCACTGCAGTCACCGATTCACCAGCGAGATCGACGTCTACGTACTTTAAGGCGCTGCAGGGCGGCGGCACCACGGGCCGTCTTGTGCGGCAGCATGCCACGGATCGTGCGCCACAGCATGCGCGACGGGGCACGGTAGTGGATGGGGCCCTTCTTGGGGTTGGTGGCCGTACGCTTGTTCAAGAACTGGAAGAACTTGACTTTGTTGCGCACGTCTGTTGTAGTGGAAGCAAGAGCAGATCACGTGAGCAATCCGTTCTCGAGACCACACAGCCAGACGGCATGACACACCGCCGCTTCCCCACGACGACATCCGGAGACGCCATCGCAGTTCTGCAGGGTGTCTGCACGCAGCGACTTTTGCATGTTTGGGGAGGTTTGCAGCGATTGCATCCGTCTTCAGAGTCTCGTCCGCGTCGACTCTCGCTCCATCTTCTCCGACTCCTCGCTCCACTCTCAAGAGCGTCGCGTTCCACATCTTCACGCTTCACGTTGCTGCAAAATCTGACGCGGAACGCGGCGGCAGCAGTCGAAGAATCCGAGCGCAACGAGTCGTCGCGGACAGTCGACGGAAAGCCAAATACGCTCAACACGCAGCTCTCCTTGCCACACTCAAATAATCTCTACGCGTGTCGTGCCGTCTGAAGGGGACCTAAACAATAAGCAAGGGGAAATACTTACGCGAGCCGGAGATCTCAAGCTGCTCGCAACGCACAGCAACGACGTGCTGGCCCTGCAGGAGCTCCTTGGCAATCAGGGAGGCCAGACGGCCCACCAGGTGGCCGCGGCAGTCGACGATGATCGGCTTCTCAAACACCATTTTCGCTTCGAGGTTTCACCGGAGTTGAAAGAGGAAATGGCAGAGCGAGAGCTGCTGCGAGCCGGCGACCGAAATCGACTGGCGGCCAGAGGGCGGTCGCGGACCATACAAAAACCAAGAGGAATCGGAGACATTGGTGTGTACCCCATATGATATACACAAACTGTACATCAAATACATTCCAGCCAGAGACCATGGCGGACCATGAGGAGCTGCCGCGGCACCCCGTCCGCTTGTTCGACGTGAGTGCTGGCGACGCATTGGCTTTTTATGTATCTACTGAATCGGTTGTGCTAATGTGATTGCGTCTGTGCTGCTGTTTGTGTCCTTCTGTCTATTCAGTGGGGCAGTGCCGAGGCGGAAATCGTGACGGAGCCCGACGAGGTGGAACTGGCGACGGCCTTCAAGAACAAGTCGCTGCTCAAGTGGCAGGAGGCCAAGAAGCTGCGTGACGACCCGGTGCTGAAGGACTTGGAGCGGGTTGCGCAGGACGCCAGGCGGAAGCGCAGTTCGTCGGGCGGCTCCAGCAGCCTCAGCAGCTCCATCGGCCCGGACTGCGAGTCGCCCACGGCGTTCCGCCAGCGATCGCAGCAGTCATGGCGCAAGCAGCATCAGGAGCTGGTGGATGACGCGGCGCGTATTGGTGAAGGGAAGGCCGCCTCGTGCGGGAAGCACGGTAGCTCAGAAACTAGCCTCGCGGAGAAGCTGCTGCAGAGAGGCTACGGACTGGGCTCCAGCCAGGTCAAGGCAGACGGCACGAGGTCGAGTGCTGCTAGTGACGGCTTTGCAGATGCAGCGAAGAGCGAGCGAGCGGCGGAGTCGGATTTCAGGACTCGACTGGTGAAGTTCTACATGAAGTACAACCCCGCCAAGCTGGATGGTGTCGATCGTACGCTGGCGACGTATAGCGGTCGGGAAGAAGAGCTGTTTCAGAAGCTCCACGAGCGCTACGTGGCTGATGCTGGACGGAGTCTACAACAGCGCAAGAAGAAGTTTATCACAAAGGACTCGGACCCCACTGTGTACATGGATATCTCGATCGCCGGAGCTCCAGCGGGTAGGATCGTCATGCGGCTGCTGAAGGACGAGATCCCGCTCGCTGCAGAAAATTTCCGCTGCCTGTGTACGGGCGAAAAGGTGCGTTTTGGTATTCTCATAGATTGTATTGCTGGGACGAGGATACTCATCTGCATTTGAATGATCACTTCGTAGGGAGGCATTCTTCACTTCAAGGGCTGCAAGTTTCATCGCATCATAAAGAACTTTGTGGTCCAAGGAGGAGGTACGTAGCCCGCTTCCGTCTATTGTTTTGTGGTGCCGTGCTGATGGTGTGTGGTACTCTACTCGTTGTGTGCAGACTTCACTGCTGGCGACGGTACAGGTGGCCAGAGCATTTATCGTGGTACTCCTCACGGGGACCTATGGGGAAACTTTAAGGACGAAACGTTTCTTCCTCATGATGACGTGGGGCTGTTATCGATGGCAAATGCTGGCAAGAACACGAACGGCTCTCAGGTATGACACGCACCTCTCACTTAATCGTATCAGTCCAGTAATGCTCATTGTATCTATGTTTTCTCTGCTGTGCAATGTGCAGTTCTTCATAACTACGAAAGCCGGTCTCACAAACTTGGACGAGAAACACGTTGTCTTCGGCGAGGTTGTTGAAGGTCTCGATGTTGTGGATGCGATGCAGAATGTGAAGGTGAGCAAGGGGAATAGTTACCCCTTGGCGGAGAACGAGGTCGAGATTGTGGACTGCGGCCAGCTGTAGCTTTACCTCATTGCACAGAATCGAGGGCTTGTGTCATTTAGAAAAGCAAGTGTGCCAGCTCTTTCTTCACTACAATTTTGTGCTTCCCGCTTCGGTCTGTGGGTTGGACGTGCGCGCCACCTACTCGAACTCGAGCCTTGTGAACACCTGTGGAAAGCTCGGCGCGCTTGGCGGAGGATGATCGCACCGATAGAGATGACGGCTGCCGGAGCTTACAGTGTGTCCCTCCTCCGTACGCTGCAGTTCTCAGTGTTTCTTCGTCGATTTCACTGGTGACGCTGCAAACTGTGTTGGGGCCGTCAGTGTTGGCACGGATATGAGGGCTGCCTAAGACCCGTTCTCTTTGGAGACTTGGTTGCCCGCCTTCACGCACGGCTGCTGATGGTGCACTGACGTTTGTTAGACGGCGATCGAGTTTTTCCAAGGATTGAAGCAAGCGCTGCTCTTCTTCGGTAGAAGAGTCCACTTCCTCAGGCATTGCAGCATCATCAGGATTAATTGCTCTCGGTCTTGTGACGGAGGAAGAATGCTTTGGCATTGATAAGCCGCGAGAAGGAGTATGCGTTGAGTGCAGCGGTCTTGCTTGCTCAGATTGGTTGGACCCCCGTAAGCTATCACCCGGTGCCCGTGACTTTCTGTGGCCTTCTTTTCCAGTTGGAACGTCGTCACTCGCTGCCGACGTCGGTTCTAACTCGCTGCGCGGGGCATTCACAGATGCATCAGTAGACTTTGTGCTTGCATGCAGCTTTCGGCGCTGCTGCACAAGCTTCGGTATCTTGGAGGTTTTAGTGAAAATGCTGTTCACTCGATGCTCGCTACCGGCAGTCTGATCGTGGCCATCTTGTTGTGAAGGCTTTTGCTTGAGTTGTGTGGGCTCCTCGTCAGACAGCTTGAAATGGGCGGGTTGAGAGCTTGCACTAGTACAAGTGGCTGCTTCAGCTTGAAGCAGTGTGAGGGGTCCTTTATCTGGCATCGACACAGATATGGAGAGATCGAGGCTGTCTGCTACTCGAACCCTCCGCGCTCTCCCTCGCTCTGGCCGGCTCCCATTCATTTCCGACCGATGCCATGAAACGAGTGCTTTGTCGTCATCACTCGGTAGCGAGCTCGTGCTGTTGGCTTCATCGCTGTCGTCGCCATTCGAGAGATCGGCGGGGGCCAAGTCGAACTCGTCCGCGACATCTCTCTCCGGGAGCTGCTGCGTGCCTGTGCCCTCGTTTGCTCGGTCCTGCCACCGCCTCCGTCTGGCTTGCATGGCCTCCAGTCGCGCCGTCACGCCCTCTAAGTCGTACTCGTCCTGCATTGGCGGTGAAGGTGGTTTCGTCCCCAAAAGTGAAGGCAGGACCAAAAGTGAAGGCAGGACTCACTTCAACGTGCCAAACGGAACGTTCTTTTGGCTGTGCACTTTCAGCCAATCGACAGCCGCACATATTATTAGCCAATCGTGTGCCTTCAGTGATTGCCCAAACACACAACGTACAGTGCGTGACGTCTCAGAAAGCCATCAAATATATATCCGAGTTTGACGGGGATTGTGTTTTAATAGGCTCAAATGACACTACATATCTTTACTTTTTATTAATAAATATTATCTGTGATAGCAGGTGATAAGGTGTTGTGTGGCTCTCTAAGACAACACGCACTGTACCACGGCTCTGCACCACCAGCATCAGGAGCTCTTGCCCCCAGCAGCTCACTCTTCGATCCGAGCTCGCGACCGCAAGATGCTGAGCAAGACCATGCTGCGCACGGGTGCTTCGGCCCCGCTGCGCCAGACGCTTCTGCACCGAGCTTTCACCACCGCCGGCGCCGACACCCCCAAGGCCGTCGACGGCGTGCGTATCAACCGCTACAGCGCCAACGTGACGCAGCCCAAGGCTCGCGGTGCCTCGCAGGCTATGCTGTACGCCACGGGCATGAGTGAAGACGACATGAACAAGCCGCAGGTGGGCATCGCGTCCATGTGGTGGGAGGGCAACCCGTGCAACATGCACCTGCTGGATCTGGCCGGAGAAGTGAAGAAGGGCGTGAACGCCGCGGGCCTCGTGGGTCTGCGCTTCAACACGATCGGCGTGAGTGACGGCATCAGTATGGGCACGGACGGCATGAGCTACAGCCTGCANCAACATCTGCATCCCCGGGTGCGACAAGAACATGCCTGGCTGTGTGATCGCCATGGCTCGCGTGAACCGTCCTTCTCTGATGGTGTACGGCGGCACTATCCGTGCCGGTTGCAGCTCCAAGGGCGAGACGATCGACTACGTGTCGGCGTCGGAAGCCTACGGTGCTTATCTGACGAACAAGATCACGGAGGAGGAGCGCCACGATATCATTCGTCATGCATGCCCCGGCGCCGGCGCGTGTGGCGGTATGTACACGGCGAACACAATGGCTACGGCTATTGAGACGATGGGTCTGAGTCTGCCGTACTCGTCTAGCGCGCCTGCTACCTCGACCGACAAGCAGGACGAGTGTCTGCGTGCTGGTGAGGCCATCAAGCTGCTGCTCGAGAAGAACATCAAGCCGCTCGACATTCTGTGCCGTGAATCGTTTGAAAACGCTATTACGGTGACGATGGCGCTGGGCGGATCGACGAACTCGGTGCTGCACCTGATTGCTATCGCTCGAGCGGCTGGCATCCCATTGACGATCGATGACTTTGAGAAGGTCAGTGAGCGTGTGCCCTTCCTGGCGGATGTCAAGCCCAGTGGCCGATACGTCATGGAAGACATTCACCGCGTGGGTGGTACGCCTGCTGTGCTCAAGTATCTGATGAAGCAAGGCTACATCAACGGCGACGTTCTGACGGTGACCGGCAAGACCCTGGCTGAGAACCTCGAGAACGTCCCCGATCTCTCGGATAACCACGAAATCATTCACCCGGTGGACCGCCCGCTGAAGTCTAGTGGCCATCTGCGCATTCTGCGCGGCGACCTAGCTCCGGAGGGCTCAGTTGCCAAGATCACCGGCAAGGAAGGACTGCTCTTTACGGGTACGGCCAAGGTGTACAACTGCGAGGAGGACATGCTTGCGGCTGTGGAGAACAATGAAATCACGAAGGGAAGCGTCGTCATCATCCGCTACGAAGGCCCGAAGGGTGGCCCCGGCATGCCAGAGATGCGTAAGTGCAATTTTTTTGCTTGCGGGGACTCTCTACGCAAAGTGCTAACGTTTGTTTATCATTGATGCGAGTGTAGTTGGCCCTACTTCGGCTATCATGGGAGCTGGTCTCGGCAAGGACGTGGCCATGCTCACGGACGGCCGCTTCTCGGGCGGCTCGCACGGTTTCATCATCGGTCACATCACGCCTGAAGCGCAGGTTGGCGGCCCCATCGCTCTCGTGAAGAACGGCGACAAGATCACTGTCGACGCGGAGAAGAACCGCATCGACCTCATCGACGTATCGGCAGATGAGCTTGCTCAGCGCAAGAAGGAGTGGGTTGCTCCTCCGCTCAAGGCCACTCGTGGTACGCTGTACAAGTTCATCAAGAACGTCAAGTCTGCTTCGGAGGGCTGCGTCACCGACGAGTAAGCTGAATCTGAGCTGATAATTGTTAGGTGAGCTGGACCTTGGTTCAAGATTGCAGCCGGAAAAGTGTAGAGCGATAGGAAAAGAAACAAGGTTCACATGTGCAAACGTTTGCTCTGATATCTACCTACTAAAAACGGCACTGCGTTGCTAGAAGAAACAGCAAAATGAAATGCGAGCCTACTGCGATCCACCGGTCGCTAGCTGCTGCTGCGTGTGGTAAGACTTCAGCAGCAACTTGCGCATACGCTCTTGAGCCTCGTAGTAGCCAGCACCACGGGTCGAATTCGCCGACGGATTCAAGTGCACAGTGGATGGCGTGGCCATTGGCGGCATTTCATCTTCAAGGATTTCGTACACGCTCCCGACCATCTCGTCGGACTGTGCCGCGCTGCTGTGGTTCCTGGCACTGGGCCGGTCGAACAGCATCGCCGGGTGCGTTGGGGCTGGTGGGGGCGGTCTCTTCGCAAAGCCGGTTGTGAAGTCAGCCGTCAACTCTTCTGGAAAGTCAGCTTCTTGGTTCTTGTTAACGTTGCCGTTGCCGTTCGAGTTGTTTTTGAGCACAATGTTGCGCTCCATCGTGGTGACAGCAAGCGTTGCAAGACGCTCCATGGTAAACGCACAGCTCGCACCAAGCGTGTCGCGCTTGGCGAAGTCGGCAACGCACACATGGCCGAGTTTCTTCCCAGTACGCGAGTAGATCGGGCACCCAGCGAAGAAGCGAATAGCTGGGAGTGATCGTAGCGAAAAGAACTTCAACGCTTGCTTGTCGACGTTGGCATCCAGCACGATGGTTGGGGTCGATCCCATGATGTTGTTGACGAAGACGGACAGTTCCCCCTCCAGAGGGGCATTCCCTTTAACGCCAACGGCCGAGCGGATGAAGTTGTCTGTCTCGTCAATGATGGAGACCGAAGCAATCGGGCAGTTGAGCGTCTGGCTTGCCAACTCGCACAACAGGTCGAACATGTTGCTGTTGCTGCCGGTCGAACGCTTCTTCTGCTCCATGGCGTGTAGTTGCGTCTTCAAGCAGCGCTCGTCGATGAAGTCGTCGTATTCTTCAGTCGGAGAGTTCAAACTCGCCGCCATGGGGTGAACCACCGCTGTCACCTCGTTGATGTCAATGGGGGAGTCACTTGATTCCGGACTGCGGGTTGAAATGGTGTACTCCGTGAAGGAATCAGTCGACGTGGGCTCTTCACCAGTAGGATCGGAGTTGTTGTTGCTAGCGCTGGTTGTGAAAGAGCTCTGCGTGCGGTGATCGTAGCCCCCAGGCCCGCCGAACGACGGAGCCAAGTCCGAGGTGGTGCTGTGGCTGTAGCTGTCTTCGTGGTGTCCAGCCTGGTTGTCGTTGTAGGAAGATCGCGTGAAAGATGACATAGTGGCCGAGGACCCGACATTGCTGAGACTGCGCGCCCGCACCAGGTGATCGAAGACGTTGGTCTTGGCAAGCTGCTTGAGCGGAGTCGTGCGCGCTCGGATGGAGCAGACCTTGCACAGTCGCAGCTTGGAGTTGCCGATGGCTGGCAGGTCAATCATTTCGACCGTCGAGCAGTCGGAGCACACGACCTCGCCGCATCGACGGCAGTGGTGCTTGCGTCGCAGCGTGTGGAAGTTGCGCGTGCACAGGTTGCACGTGGTGCGTTCGTTGTTCTTGATCCACGTGGCTCGCTGGATGTAGAGCTGGCTGCTCATGCGCAGATCCTCCACGATTCCCTGGAGCCGATTGAGGCAGCTCAACAGGATAGCACTGACCATCGGTGCATGCTTGGAGGGGAAGCTTCCACACACGATGACCTCGGTTTCGTCCTCGGAGACTCTGCGCCAGAAGACGCCCAACTTGGTGAGCGTAGTGCGGCTCACGTGGTGAGTGTCCTTGAGCTCCATGCAGCCTACGCGGTCACCATCCGCCGACGTAAAGCACCACACGTGCACGCGCTCACGTGGCTCCGAGTTGGGCACGTAAGCCAAAGAGAGGTAGTCCATAAGACACACGTCGCGCTTGCCCGATATCCCTGTCTCGAAAGCTGCCCACTTGACGGTCAGCAACTCCTCGGCCTGCTCGCCCAACCCATCAGCAGCAGCGGCGGCCTCTTCCTTCAAGCGTTCTTCAGTGTTGGAGCTGCTGCATTCCGACGGCAACTTCCCCGAGGACATGTCCACAGAGCTGGCCTCCGAGTTCCGCCGTTGGTATGCGTCGGGGTTTTGATCTGCTCCTTTCTCCCAAACGCTGGCACGCCGGCCGTCGGTCTCACCAGGCATGTCGTGTTCCGCCAGGTTGTTGTCTGCATGCTCTCCGGTGCCACTGCCTTCTGGCTGATTGACCGGCTTGCCGCCATCAACAGAGCTGTTGGCCGTGGACGTTGAGCTTGTGTTGGCGTCCGCAGGCTTTCGGACTTTGTGAAGGATGAGGGTGTCGACGTAGTACTTGCCGAAGCACTTGCGCATGAACTCGCGCCAGCTCTCAGAGTTGGTGTTGGCGATGACCTGGTTGACCTCGTGCTCTTGGCACCGCAGCACCGTAGCTGCGCGCACGAGGCGATACGAGGCAGCCATGTTGCTCGTGTCCTTGCGGATCTGCGTGCCGTCCTTCTCGGGCGGGACATATCTCCACTGGTCATTGAACGACTGGCTCAAGCACGCGAGTGCATTCGCCCTGGCCAAGCGGTAGATCTTGTCGTTCTTGTACTTGGCCAGAGGAAGGCTGCGGAAGAAGTCCGACCGCAACGGGAAGCCTGCGTGGTTGCCGTGGTTCATTGTCGTTGTAAAACCGAACAGTCGATCTGCAAGTTGAACAGGTACGGTCGTTGGAGGCGTGAGATGTCCAGCGCAAAAGCCGCAATGAAAGGCGAGGTCGTTTCTCGTCAGCGCGAAAGCACAAATGACTATCGCTGGCGGCGACCGAACGCAGAAGCCAAGGAGAAGAGCCCTTCCCTACGGAGGACTATGCCCTTGCCACACGACTCCTCGGAAAACGGCCCCATGGCTGCAACGGCGCTTTCTACTGTTCCCATTGAAAACGGTGGAAATGGAGAGAGAATCCGGAAGCGAGAAGGAAGCGGTAATGCGCTAGTGCTCGAAGCATCTGCACGTGGATTGACCAACAGGGTCCTCTTCGGACCGGACGTCGCCGCCGCGTCAAGTCTATTGTGGAAAATGTTGGCGCTGGCTTGGTCGCCCAGTCCGCCGACTTCAAGCTAAGCATAGCTGCTAGTGGACCGCGAATGCGGGACCATCAAGTCAAGCAGACTCCGGATCTCGTCGCCGACGCAGATGCGTGACGGTGAGCGCCGCGGAGCTAATGGCTCTCATGGTCGGTATGAGCCAGCCCCTCTCGGCGATGTGAAGCGCGTCGGACAATCAGATCATTGCCTGATCGACTTGAACTGCATCCAAGTGTATGCTGCTGGCATGGGATTCGTCCTTTGCTTTCAGTCTCTTCCTGTTCGGGCTGTCTGAACTCTCCCGTTTCAAAGAGCCCTTCGGCGTTGGCAGTTCCTGGGCCAGTGCGGGGTCGTTTGCTCGTTCGCTCAGTCTGGATACGGCCCAGTTTGGCTGTAAGCGCGTGCTGTCACAACGACCGAGGTGCTGGTCCAGAACGTTGCTGGCCTTGCCGGTTGCGGATCGACCAAGTCCCATTTGACGTCTGCAGCGTCGAGACCTGCCTGACTTCCGAGGCTGCGCTGGGAGACCGGGCCCCGACCACTGATGAGCATTACGCTGAAGAAACGTGTGTGCTCCAGCAAGAGAGCCCTTTACGACCCGAGCGTTAATCCGAGACCATTGAGCTTTGCCATCCGAAGTCGTCACGCTACGAGGGCGACTTGTACAACTGGCAAGCTTTGCCAGCGCCGGTGATTTGAAAACAGTGCGATTATACCAAACAGTGCGATGACATGAACCGCTGGAAACGTCAACTTGCTCGAATTGCTCACTACACCGTGAGAGGAACAGCGAGCTAGACTTTGGCGAAGTCAAACTCATACGGATGGCACGAATAGCACTGCCCTGCACAAACGGCTTTTCGCATTCCGCGTTGGAGCCCAAAGCGCTCGATCCAAAGGAGCTGCGAGCGCTGCTACTTGGCGTCAAGCTGCGAGCTGCCGCATAGTTGGATTGATATGCCCGCAGTATGGAGAGTCCATGCTTTGCGAAGACCTAGATGGTCAAGGTCAAGTTGACCTTACCCCCAGCTGCAGCACGCGATCGCTGCCAGAAAACCAAAGCAAAAAAGAGGCGAGGAAGCAACAGCAACGACGGAGGGCACCAGTACTGCATCAGCTCGTGGACTCTGCGCGGAATGCCCACACAGGCGCTGCTCCTTTAGGCGCCGATCTCCAAATGGTTTTGGCTCCGAGCTCGATTAGCAAACGGATCCTGATTAGCGTTGGCAACAGCTTCAACGTGTAAAACGCGGTCATATGCTTTAGGTCTAACCTATTTGAGTATACTGAACCTCCTATAAACTATGAATTGGCACTAAAGTTAGTATGACTCTCAACTTACTTGAATAAGTGAAATATTTGCCATATGTTTCTTTTCGGTGTCTCCTATTGGCCCGTTCTCGCCGACGCATCACCTTCAACCAACTTCAACTCGCACACGTATGCCGGCGGGAGCTCGACGTGCGTCAGCGCATTCGACCATCAGTTCACAAGTCGCCGCCGATCCCCCAAGCCCTCCGCCTCTCGGCCCCACTCGCCCGCGGACCATGCTCGCTCGCCGCCTCCTCTTCCGCGCTGCCTCCGCTCGCCACGCCGCCCCGCGCTTCCTTCGACGCCCGGCAGTCCTGTCGACGTCGCCGCTCTCATTCCGCTCCTTCTCCATGATCGTGCACGAGTCGCCGCACCCGGAGGTGGAAATCCCCAACAAGACTATCTGGGACATCGTCGGCGACCAGCTGAGCGTCCACGCGGACAAACCGGCCTTCATCGATGGCCTCACGCACGAGAAAATCACCTTCAAGCAGCTCCACGAGCGAGCCCGAAGGCTTGCCATTGCGCTGTCCAAGGACGGCGTCAAGAGGGGAGACGTACGTGGCAGCCTTGTTTCTTCTATCCAGCTTGGAAGACCGTGGGCTGACGTTGTTGTGGCTGTTGCAGTCCGTGATCTTGCACTCGTTCAACTGCTTGGACTACCCCACGGCGGTGCTCGGTACGCTGTTGACTGCGGGTTCTGTTCGTAACAAGGGGGGTTCTAATGATGCACCTTGTTCCGGTGATGCAGCGCTGACGTCTCTGGGCGCGGTGTGCTCGCCTGCATCGCCTATGTTCCTGCCGGACGAGCTGGCGGTACAGATTAAGGCGGCGAAGGCCAAGTACATCATCACCCACAAGGAGCTCGAGAAGACGGCGGCGGAGGCTGCCAGTCTGTGCAGCGTCGAGAGGAAGTTCATCTATACGATGGGCCACGGTGAAGACTCTGTGCAAGGTCTCAAGAGCATCGAGTACGTTTCATACGTTGCCGTGGATAGAGCTAGTCCTCGTATGCTGACTGTGATATGGTCCTGTTTAGTGAGCTGGTCCAGCACGACGACGACTCCTTCCAGTTTGAGAAGATCGACCCGGAGAGCAACGTCATGCTCCCGTTCTCGAGTGGAACGACAGGTATTCCCAAGGTATGCGTCCAGTGTGCTTGCCAACGAGGTGTCTGCTTTCGTGCCTGACCAATTTGACGGCTGTGTTCGAATTGAAGGGGGTCGCGTTGAGTGCGAGGAATATGCTGTCGAACGCGCTGCAGGTCGACCACGTGGAGGATCTGTGCGGATACTCGCTTGGATTGCTGCCGTTTTTCCACATCTACGGCATGATGCTGCTGCACCTGTCGATGTACCAAGGTGCTGCCAAGGTGATTCTCCCTCGGTTCGAGCCGGAGACATTTCTGAACGCGTTGTCCACCTACAAGGTAAGAATGCGCAGTGCTTGATGCGTTTGTGGCGCGTCAGGGCAACATCACTAAACCATTTCTTGTGGCGTGCAGATCCGAGCGGCACACATCGCACCTCCCGTCGCACTCTTCCTCGCGCACCACCCTCTCGTTGAGAAGTACGACATTTCCGCCACCGAGTTCCTCGTTTCGGGTGGTGCGCCGATGGGCAAGGAGGTGGAGAACCTCGTCAAGGACCGATTGAAGGTTACCGTGAAGCAAGCTTACGGCATGACTGAAGCCTCGCCAGCCGTGAACTATGCTGAAGATGCCTATCGCAAGCCGGTAAGAAAGGAGCTGTTTCGATGCTCTTGCTCGTTAGAAAACTGACCGTATCTTGTGCAAATTACTAGGGAAGTGTTGGCCGTTTGCTGCCGAACACGCAGCTTCGAGTGAAATGCACCGCCACGGACAAGGACTTACCTGTGGGTGATCACGGAGAGCTGCTCTACAAGGGCCCGCAGGTTATGCTCGGCTACTCGAACAATGCCGAGGCTAACAAGAGCGTGTTCACGGAAGACCGCTTCCTGCGCACGGGTGACATTGGCTATATTGACGAGGACGGCTTCGTGTTCATCGTGGATCGCGTGAAGGAGTTGATCAAGTACAAGGGCCACCAGGTGGCGCCGGCCGAGCTGGAGGACGTGCTCAACAACCACCCGCAGATCTCCGATGCCTGCTGCGTTCGCGGCAAGGACGCTTTCGGGGAGGAAATCCCCAAGGCGTTCGTGGTGCTGAAGGACCCCACGAACGCGGCGACACTCACGGAAGAGGACGTCATGGACTTCGTGGCCTCGAAGGTCGCTCCCTTCAAGAAGGTGCGCCAGGTCGAGTTCATCGACGCCATTCCGAAAAGCGCGACAGGCAAGATCCTGCGACGTGAGCTCCAGGTGCTCGAGAACCAGCACCATCAACAGGCGAACGCGGCCTAAGAAAGTAAGGAAGTAGTGAGCGTGGGGGTGTATGGTTTGCAACTAATCATCGTATCAAGAAAGTGCTATTCACATGGGCAAGGGCATACAAAGAATCCATTCCTATTGGTCCTATGCAGATGGCTGGCGCCTCAGGAAGTCCAACAGAGCGGCGTTCACTTCATTGGACTGATTCAGAGCCTGATGCAAGCCGCGAATGGCCTCGTTGGACTGCTCCACTACTTGCTTCATGCCATCCATGGATCGAGCCATTTCGCGCTGCGCACTTTGAATGGTCTCCAGTTTCTCCACAACATCCGGCGCTACATCACTGGACGGCGCAGCATCGGATAGCGTTGCGAGAGTTGCTTCCTGTTGGACTGCCGATGCATCCTGGGGCGTTAGCTTTCTCCTCTTTGGAGTCACATCCCGTTCAGGCGAAGGCACCTGCCTGACCAATGGAACCAGAGCTTGAGGATCTGCTTGCGCAGGGATCGAATAGGCATAGACCGACTGAGGAGGCTGCATCGATATCAGCTGGGTATTCTGTGTGGAGATGGACTGAGTAGGCATGGTTGACTGCAGGGGCACCGCCTGCATTGGTGCCGCCTGGACAGGAGTCAATTGAAGCACCAACCGATTCTCGACTTGACTCGGTGCGTTAGCGGCCTGGGTATCATTCTCTTCCTTCGCGATCGGCTCTTCGTGATCGACTCCCACACTGAGGCTGCTTCGAGGCACGTCATCTCCGAAATACTCAGCCAGCATATCCCAGCAGCGGGGGTAGATGACCGTCTTGCTCACATCTCGCGCGGCCTCGTCCTCTTCGCCGCGTACCCGCATGTACTGTTCCTGCAGGTACCTGAACTTGGCGCGCAACTGTGTCACCGTGACGTTCTCCTGGTGCATCTCGTTGAACTCCTTGTGGATGATTTCCCACAGCTCCCGATGCTGCGACTGCTCGCCCGCCTCGATAAACTGCTGGCCGTGCTTGACGAGCCTCTCAATGAGCAGCGACTCGATGAGCACGTCGGTCCACGCCATCCTGTCCGGGTTCTTGGCTTTCTTGGGCTCCGGCGACATTTTCTTCTCCTTGGCGTAGCGGCGCACGAACTGCCTGGGTGGGATGGGGGCGTCCTGGCTGGGCAGGATGTTGCTGCGCACCACGGCCTTGCCGTTGCGCACCAGTTCCCTGGCCCGGTACACGAGCCGGACCTGCTTGTCCAGGGCCACACCGTGCTGCTCCCGCACCAGCGCCACGAGCGACTCGATGGAGGCCTTGGGGTTGGCCTGCACGGCCGCTAGGAAGCTCGGCAGCTCGGCGATCTGCCGTGTGGTGAGTCGCCGCTTTGAGTCGCATGTCTCCGAGTGCGTCAGTTGCTGCGACGCGATGTACCACTTGCCGTACGTCTTCTTGTCCGACATGCGCTGCCTGTAGATCTGCACGTAGAAGGCGCACGGCTGCTCGGACGAGCACACCAGCCGCCGGTCCGAGCCGCTGGCGCGCTCCACGCGCACCGACTTGCCGTTCGCCATCGCGTAGTCCTGCACGGCGTACACGCCCTCCGGACCCGTGTCGAAGGCCAGCCCTTCCACCAGCGGACACGACGTCAGACTCATCTCTCCACTTGCTTGCTCTTCTTGTTTTTTCGGCAAGAATAACCAAAAATTAGACTTTTCATTAACCCAAAATTAGACTTTCTTTCTGACAATCGTGCTTGATGGATGCAGATGCGAGACCAAAATATGGCACCAAGTTCGCGGGCGGAATTTGCCAAGGTAAGAATGTGAACGAAACATGCGTTCAGGAACGAATAAACAAGGGTGAATGAAACTCTGACACAACAATATTGGTGAAGCTATCCTGGCGCTGGTCAAAATCTATATCCAACTGGAAAGTGCGCCAAGCTACCAGTGCGCTACACTTGTGTTCGATATTACCGATGAATTCGACTGTGCTCTCGGGATGCCGTTCTTCATTGATGTGCAGCCAGAGATCGATGGAAGTGTCAATGCTTCAAGAAGGACGTACCAGATGGAACACCCACATAACTGGCCATTTGCAACCAAGGTTGTATTTTCAGGTGAAGCTGCAGCCTGATTGGTTCAGCGCAAGTTTTGTTAGCAGTTCCAGCCTTCGTGGTTCGGACACCCCTGCTTTTGCTTCAGTGCAGAGTGCTACAATTGTTGCACAGAGCGTTTG
>JAABLK010000375.1:0-31130 GCA_012295415.1 Phytophthora chlamydospora
GCTCACGAGCGCGTCGCGCCTGGCCAGTCGCTTCGGCCACGAGCGCTCCGCCGCCCCACGTTGCATGAGCCCACAGGCGGCCCGCGCCACGCTGCTGTCCAGCGACCTGGCCACGGCCTCCACGAACGCGAAGCCGCCACCCGAGCTGCAGCACCTGCAGCTCAACGCGGCCATCCTGACGCAGCTGCAGACGCAGATGCAGAGCCTCGGGGACGCGCCCGGCGCCCAGCGCGACGCCTTCTACGTCGTGGACACGGCCGCCGTCGAGGACCGCTTTAAGCTCTGGCACGAGTACCTGCCCGAGGTGCGCCCCTACTACGCCGTCAAGTGCAACCCGGACCCGGCGCTCATCGAGGGCCTGGCGCGCCTCGGCGCCGGCTTCGACTGCGCGTCGCAGACCGAGATCAGCTCCGTGCTGGGCATCGGCGCGCCCGCCAGCGACATCATCTACGCCAACCCGTGCAAGCAGGGCTCGCAGATCGCCTACGCGCAGGCCCACGGCGTCAACACCATGACGTTCGACTCGCAGGACGAGCTCACCAAGATCCACGGCATCAACCCCGACGCCAAGCTCGTGCTGCGCGTGTACGTGGACGACTCGAACTCCATCTGCCGCCTCGGCACCAAGTTCGGCGCCATGGTGCACGACGTGCCCGACATCCTCAACCACGCCAAGGCGCTCAACCTGGACGTCATCGGCGTCAGCTTCCACGTCGGCAGCGGCTGCTTCAACGTCGAGGCCTACTCGAACGCCGTGGCGCGCGCCCGCAAGGTCTTCGACATGGGCCACTCGATCGGCTTCAACTTCAGCCTGCTGGACATCGGCGGCGGCTTCCCCGGCTCGGAGAGCGCCCCCATCCGGTTCGAGGACTGCGCGCGCGAGCTCAAGAAGTCGCTCGCCGTCCACTTCCCGCAGAACAGCGGCGTGCAGATTATCTCGGAGCCCGGCCGCTTCTTCGCGGCCTCGACGCACACGCTGGCCGTCAACGTGATCGGCCGCAAGGTGGCGCCGACCTTCGACGTCCCCGGCCAGGAGCCGGTACTCGCCAGCGCCGCCGCCGCCGCCGGACAGGTGCCCAACTATATGTATTTCGTGAACGACGGCTTGTACGCCTCGTTCAACTGCATGGTGTACGACCACCCGACGATTCAGCCTGTGATCCTGTCGGATGCCGCCTCGCCGGACGCCACGCCGATGCACCAGGCGAGTCTCTGGGGCCCGACGTGCGACGGCATGGACTGCATCATGAAGGACGTGCAGCTGCCGCTCATGGACATCGGCCAGTGGATCCTGTTCCCGAGCATGGGCGCCTACACGTGCGCTGCCGGCTCGGACTTCAACGGCTTCCAGCGCCCGTCCAAGATCTACTTCGACTCGAACTTCGTGGCGGATGACCAGCAGCAGTTCGTGCACTAGATGAGCGAACGCCGAACGCTCGACTGAAGAGTGAAGACACCAAGAGCGAGGACCAACATACAAAATTGCACCCAGCGAGTCGGCGCTGAGGTCCTGGACCGACAGGATATAACCCGCAGATAGAGAGCAGCAGGGTCTACCAGTTCTTTCAACAGAGGAAGAAGAGCTCAGCCTCGGGGGTAGAACTAGCGAGAGACGGCGCCCTGCTGCCATCGTCTGCCAGCTTCTTTTAAACCAAGTTCCAAACAATACAATATCACTTACCGACTATCAGCAATGGCCCCGGCGACTTTCAATTTTCCAAGAAATATCATCGACTTCAATTCTACAGTTTTACTATAAGTACTTGTCACGGTACACGTTGGTAGAAACCCACCCTCAAGTGAAGATACGTCCGTCGTCTGCATGTTGTGACAGGACCTTCGACAGCCTGAACTGTTGTCTCGACGCTGGGGCTTCAACAGCGTCGTGCTTTGGGGCACCGACGCAGAATCCATTTCAGCAGATACGTCCACAATGGACTACCAATGCTCTTTTACAGTATAGTACCAAGTTACGGACGGCTCCATCGTTGAAATTTATTGCTCAACCCTCGATAGTCATTCTGTATGTGTTCACAACGCCGCTGTCGCGCAAAGTTGACGTTAGTCATGCCTTCAGTCACGCGCTTGACCAAACATATTGGCAACTTGGTTAGTCGGCACCGTTTCGCACAAGTCATTTTTTTTTTGCAGTAAGATGCTTTGCCTTCCTCGTGATGGCCACCGCAATGAGGTACTGTAATGGTAAATTCCAAGCGAGCAGAAGACATCGGAACAAGCACGTCACATTTCCAAATTTTATGATTCTTGTCTTCCGCGCGAGCTACCGCTGCGAATGTGGCTATGATGGGCAGCACCTACAGCTCGTCGCTCTTGCGCTTGATATCGAGCAGCTCGACGTCGAAGACGAGCGTGGCCTTGCCGGGGATCTTCGGGGGCGAGCCACGGTTGCCGTACGCCAGGTCCGACGGGATCGTCAGACGGCGCTTCTCACTGCACGACAAGAAGCAACAACGATAGAAAAAAATACATTAATGCACGCAACAATGAGTTCACACTCCTCGACGTTCCACGTACCCGATGCACATATCCACAAGTCTGCAGGCAACAACAAGAAGCCAAAAAATAACATATAAAACACACACACACCTTAGCCACCACATTGCAATCTTTTATCCTGTCTCGAACGCACCCTCGGTCCCAGCCCTGTTTCAACCGAAACAAACCACCAAAACAGCAAAATGACGTCAGCAGAATGCCCTCTCAACTGCATTCCTCCATCTCGTGACAGTAGTTGCCGACCTTGATGACGCGGCCGGCGCCCAGCGGGAACTCGAAGGGCTGGTTGCGGTCCAGGCTCGAGTCGAACTTGGAGCCGTCCTTGCGCAGCGTGCCCGTGTAGTGCATGGACAGCGTGTCGCCCAGCTGGCTCTTCATGGTGCACTCCTCGGGGCGGAACTTGACGCCGATACGCAGCTGCGCGTCAGGCGCGAGGTCGTCCTTGGCCTGCACCTGCACGGCCGCCACGAGCGCCGCCACTAGAATCGCCGTCCACTTCATGTTGCTCTTGTGCTCTTAGAGAGGATTTTCGATTGTGGAGACTGTTGCGTGAAGCTCCAAGTGGTCGTTTTTCATTGGCCGAAAAGAGGACTGGAAGGGAACCAATCATGGAGCAGCGGACGCGATCCACTTCAACGTCGCTTGGCGTCCGCTCACTGCGATGTCGTGGCCCTGGATTGAGGAGTTCGTTCGCGCGGTGGGGAGCGATGCAGGTGTGTATGCAGGCCTAAAGCACAGTACGTGAACTGTGCTGGCTGAAAAGGAATACCGTATTGCATGCGGTAGATCTGCAGTCGGTGGGGACTCGTGAACAAGCAGCAGGCAAGATCCGAGACGTGTTGACAGAGGCAGCAGCGGCGACGAGCCCCTCCGCTTCAGAGAATGAAGGTGGAATGTGGATTGTGCAGGTTAAAACATCTTGTCTGGCTCAATCTGACGCGTGTTGAGCCGCTATACGTAGAAATCTATTGTCTTTTGGACGCCTGCAGGGTGTTCATGCGAGACCGACGCGGCATTGACAAGCTGCTGTCTGCTGAGGTTAGCTTTCGATAACCCCATTGCTTCCTACAATTATGTCCCCTGATAGAAGTACTGCAGGCATTGGACTCCTTTCTTGTGGTTGCTGAAGACCAAGGGTGGAGCTCGCGCGTGCGCGAGGTGGCGCTGAAGTGCATGATCAACTCGGTCTACTCGCGACCTGAATTCGTATGCGAAGCTCTTGTTACTAAGGGTTTCACCACTCGCTTGACGGCGCTTGCAGCCCTGGGAGGCACGGCTTCATTGCACTGGCTCATTTGGAAGCTCCTGTTGGTATCCTGCCAAGCACCTGAACTTCCACGGTACTTGGGCAAGTCGATCGAAGCCTGGAAGCTGATCTACGCGGTAACACAGTATGATTGCAACCCATTCATCCACTTTGCTGACAACTTTGTTTGACATTGACACTGCAGACGCTCTTCTACAGCTTCAAGCACGGCAACCAAGCCGGAATTATCGTCGGAGACCGCGCAAACTTGCTGCTCGACTTGATCAAATTGATCACAGTGCTTGTTAACGATATGCAGTGGTCAGCCGAACAGGAAAAGCTGTATCCGGAGGTTTACAGTACTGTCCATGAGTAAGATTTTGCTTTTTTTTCGCGGGCATATCCTTATACCTCCACATGCTAACTTCTGCCTCCCTTTTCCTAATACCCAGAATTGGAGGACTTCTGCTGGAGATCCTCCGTTTCAAGCACGCTGCGATTTCGCCGCTAGATGCGGCGCTTGTTGAACTCAAGAACAAGACAATGGAGGTGTTCATGTTCCTGCCAGGAGGTCTCCTTGCGGCTATCATGCAGCAGCAACACAGCTCCAACATCAACCAAGAAGAGCAGCTTAACGGTGAGGAGTGGCCATTGTTGTCGCCAGTGCTCACGCATCTACACACCATGCTCCTTCTCGTACGCATTGAGAAAACCAAGTAAGCAGCAATTTCGCCTGGTTTCATTATTTTCAAATGCTAACTTTTGCAGCAAATGCTCAGACCACTGAAAGAAATGCTGCCAGCGTTGATCGTGTGCCACAATCTGGCCAAGACAGGAGGCCCGAGCATCCTGGGCAGCTTCAAGAAGGCAGTTCTGCCTGCATCCGAGTCCGCAGACGCCTCTGCCCGGATGACGAGGCTCTTCTTCAAGCACTTGACGTTCTTCCTGACTTGCCTGAACACCGACGTCAGGCGCTACACTTCCGAGTGGTTGTTCCTGCTCTGCGATGAAAACGGTACGCACTTTTCCACCACTTCCTTAACTCTTTCATTGTCTGGGTGATCACCTCATAAGTTTATTTTCAAAATCGCTCCCGTTGCTGCACCCGTCTGAATAAAATAATAACGCTGTTCGTGTTTGTCCTCTGGTCCATGGCGCGCGACTTCTTCCTTCCCAGCCAAGGAATACACGCACCACACTGGCGTGGGGAACGCGATCGGATTGCTGCGCATGAAAGGCATGGCGTGAAGCTGTCCACTGGCCTTAGCGACGGCCCTAAATATCGCCGGCACTGCCCATGGAAAGCATCCGCTGCTTGCGAATGTGGCTGCTCATGCCCATCTCTTGTAAGAGTTGGAATAAATCCCCAGAGTTCTTGATGAAGTACGGCGCCTGCGAGAGCTTGCGACCAAGCGTGCAAACGAATGTGTTCACAGGAAAGCGATACCGCCCGTCGTCGGCTTCGTCCGTGTCGATGGTCAGGGACGTTGAAAGACTCGCTGACGATTCGCCCTCAGCCTCTTCTTGCAGCACTGGTGACACACCTGGCTTGTCTTCAGGGACACTGCGAGCCACCTCAGCATTGCTGGTAGCAGCGGCGCCAGGTGAGATCAATGGACTGCTACAGGTAGAGCTTCCACCCGTCGGTTCTGAGCTCCCCACCGCTGCATCCCCTGTCATCACCGCCTGTCCAGCCATCATAGGAGCTCCAGTTATTGATACCTTCTCTTCCGACGAAGTCAATGAAGCGCCACAGTGAGCCCCATCCTCAAGCTTTGCGCGTGCAATTGGTGGGCACACTAACGCCCAGCACGCTGCAGGGGTATCCGGGAGTCTGTGAATGCCGAAGTTGTCGCCATACTTCACCTTCATCGCCTTGAACAACGCCGCAGACGGCGGAAAGTCGCGACGAGGCGTAAACTTGCTCTTCTCCGTGATCTCATCGCGCCGAGCGTTCGATGGGCGACTGAGCATGGCGACCGGGAACATGTGCGCAGCTCCCTCAGAGATGGAAGGCTTCGCTAACGGTGTCAGCTTCGTCATGTTCTCGCCCAGCATGAGGAAGTCCGAATCACTCGATAGCCGAGCCAGGGAAGCTGCAGCCGACAGACGCTCTCCAGACACCCCCGTAGCAAGCGACGACGAGCTTCCATCTCGTCCCAACAGCCGGCGAAACGCGTTGTAAGACATGTTCTCGCTGATATCTCCAAAACTCGACGACCCGATTCCGCCCTCGCTGTCGTTGCCTGTATCTTGGATAAAGCTTCGGCGTTGCCCCAAGGAAGGGGACGAATCCTCCGTTTCAGGCTGGGAAGGAAGCAATCCTTCCTGCTGCAGTTGGCTCTCCGACAAGTCGTCAAACTCGTCCTTCTCAAGCTGCCGGCAGTACGCCTCCAAGTCGATTGGTGGCGGCACGAGGAACGCGAACAGATCTTCATCAGTGCGATCGTCGCCTGAGGCGATCACCAGCACAAAATCGACGGGCAGCTTGTCATCCAGGTCCTCCAATTGACTCAGACTCAGAGCGCCCGCATCCGAATTGAAGCTCACAGACTCCTTACGGTGTCCGCGCACGAAGTCACCAGACTCCGACAACTTCTGGTCATCCAAGCTCGAAGTGGTTAAATTATCATCATCAGCTGGATCGACATGGAATCCACGTGCTTTCATCATCGGCGACGTAGGCGGATGCACCGGATCGCCAAAATACTCGGTAGTCACGGGTTCTTCATCTGGGAACAGGCTCGACCAGTTCATGAACTCCCAAATGCGCTCGAAGAGCGTGGCTTTACTAACCTTTTGGGGCCGAACTTCCAGGTAACGATTCCCTGGACACACGGAGACTGGAAGAGACCTTGTAATTTCGCGTAAAGAGACCAAGAGCTCACTTGCTTGCCACAATCCGTGGTCCAAATCGCAGTCACGGTAGTGCCACGCCACCGAACTATCCTTCCGCTCGATGTAGGCTCCTGGCGTGCGCTCCGTGTAGTACTCCAGCAACGGCACGACGTGCTCCCACCAGCTCATGTCCATATTCGGCACCATGCAGTGCCAATACTCGTGCTCGCCTACCCATTTCACGAAAACTCCATACTCTGCAGCAAGGACGAGATTGCCGGTCAGCCCAGCAAACCACTGCTCACACACCGACGTACTGCGCGCACTCACAAGCACGACTGTGTTCCGTGGGTCCTTCGTCAGCATCGATAATTGCCAGATAAGCTCTTGTGGCGGGTACGCGAGCTCCGGGATGGACGCTTCCGCTGCAAGAACACCCTCGTAGTTGATGAAAATCAACCGCCGCGACGACCGTGAGTAAGCCGACGTCATATCCCGGCGGCTCAACTCGCGTCCTGACACAGACAGCGCGTTCTCTTCGCTGCATTCGTGAAGCTGCTCCAGGAAGTTATCGGCCCAATGCCAAGACGTAAACGTGCTCACGTAGCTGTACATGTGCTGGTGGGCGCGCATCACTTCGTCGTTGTCTTGCAGGGATTCTAGCAGCGCCTCCGTCAGTTCTTCAGTATTCCACGGATTCACAAGTCTTGCACCGCCCAAAGACTGCGCGCAACCGGCAAACTCGCTCAGGATCACGCGCGCGTGCTTGTCCGTGGCCTCACGGCACACGATATACCCAAAGGGAACAGTGTTCATACCGTCGCGGACAGGCGTGATCACCAGCGCGTCGGCCAGCGCGTACAAGGCGATCAGAGCCTCCACGGCGATCTCTTTATTCAAATACTGGACTGGACCTTCGGTGCCAATGTCTTGCAACTTGCTGTTGATGCGGGATACAAGAGACTCAACCTGAGACTCGAGCGCCGACTCAAACACGGTCGTGCCCGTAACAATCTGCAAGAAAACCACCTCTTTCGCAAGCTCAGGCTTCTGTGTAAACAGTTCTTCTACTGCCAGCAACTTGTGCACCAGTCCTTTCGTCTGGTCAAGTTGATCCACGCCGAGAATCACGCGCTTGCCTGCAAATTGGCTCTCCAACTGCTTCATCTGCTCCTGAACGGCGTCCGACTGAACCATCGCGATGTACTTATCAGCATCAATCCCCACGGGACAAATCGTCACGCGCGCAAAGTGCCCGTTAAAGTCCACGCCCTTGTGGCTGCTCTCCAACCCCAGTAGCCGCACACACGCGCTCTGGAAATGCCGCGCGTACTCGTACGTCTGAAATCCGATCAGGTCGGCGCCCAGGATGCCAGTCAAGATCTCCTCGCGGTTGTTGAGTATCCGGTACAGCTCAGCCGATGGGAACGGAATATGCATGAAGAAACCCAGGCAGATATTGTCGTTCGGGAACAAGTTCTGCACCATTTGGGGCACCAAAGTCAAATGGTACCCTTGAATCCACACCAAGTCTCCCTCTTCATAGACCTCTTGAACAGCGTCGGCGAATGCCTGGTTGGCTGCTACATAGGCCTGCCACATTCTCTCCATGCTGCGCTCGTCCTCCTGGCCCTCCATCATCTCGTGCTGGCTGATCTGATCGTCCGTGGTGGGCGGACAGGAGTGGAAGAGCGGCCACATGACCGTCTTGCAGAAGCCCTGGTAGTACAGCTGCTCGCGCTTCTCGTCCAGGAACACGGGGTAGTAGTTGCGGTCCTGCAGCAGTTGCTCTTTGAGCGTGTTCTGCTCGCTGGGCTCGATCTCGCCGTGCACCGAGCCGATCCAGACGCAGTCGTAGCTTTCGTGCAGCGACTGGAAGATCTCCATGGCACCGTTAAGACTCGCGTTCTCCGGGAACTCGGCGCGCCATTGGGACTGCGCGTCCTCCGACACCAGCCAGAAGGGCAGCGTGCGCGTCACCAGCAGTACGCGGCGGCGGCGCCTTGAGCCTTTGACACCCTCTTCGTCCGTCTCCACGTCGCCGTCGTCGCTCTCCTGCTCGGCGCGTGCGCGCTTCTCGCGCACCTGGTTGAGCTTGGTGTATAAAGCCGAGAGTTCGCGCAGCAGCGCCGCCTCACGCTCTTGGAAGCCACTGCCGTCTGCCATGTTCGCGGCAAATTGAGTTGTGCCACAGAGATTGGAAAAGGGAAGGCGCGACGAGGCGAGAAATGGTGCGACGCGACCGGGACGAGGCACCCGCAGCAACTGCCGAGGGAGTGAAGGCGAAAAAGTCAATCAACGCACAGGGAGATACGCCGAGAGGTGCCGTCTCGCTGGCAAAAGAGTGAAAATGGCTGAAAATGCGAAAACTTGACAAAAGCATAGTCCGGTGCCAATATGCGCGGACAGAGGTTCAACATCTCTTTGGCGAAGTGCTCACTCTCGGGTGCCAAAGCTGCTTGCAAGGATCAAGAGTCCCGATTCAAGAGCAATGAGGTGAAAGACGCGTCTTCCTGTGAGGCTTTGCGAGATGGTACGCCGACAGTTATGTAATGTATTATCTAGTTGGGGGGTTAATAAGCATACAGCGGGCGGTGACGGCCCCTGTGCGGCCCTCGGGTGTGGGGGGCGTGGACACGGACTCTTTGGGGGGGGGGTTACATTTGCGAGACGAGGTAGTAGAAGACGATCATCATGAGCAGGATGAGCGACGCGCCCAGCACGGAGAACATGAGTTTCCGCTGGCGCCGTCGCCGCATCTCCTCGAGCTCCGACAGCAGCAGCACCGTGGGCACGAGCTCGAGGTCGGGGCGCACCTGGTACAGCGCCGCCTTCTCCTCGATGGTGAGGCGGCGCGGCATGCAGCGCGCGGCGCACGAGCCGTCCAGCCTCCGCTTGGTGTCGTCGTCTTCGTCGCTGTCGATGTCGAGCGCGAACTCGACGGACGCCTGCTTCTTGAGGCTGCTGCGGCACGAGAAGTCGGCCCTGGAGGGCAGGCGCAGGATAGACTGCAGCGAGCCGGCCGCGCTGCTGCTGGCCGTGCAGCTGCCGTCACTGTCGCTCTCTGTCTCGCTCTGGTTGCTGTGCTGGTCGCTGCCGCCCAGCAGCGCGTCCTTCTCGGTAGGTCTGTTGGCAGGGGCCACGGGCACGCAGCCCTTGGCGCTCTGACGGGCGGGCATGGAGCCGTACACGGCGGTGAGCTGCGGTCGGCCGCTGTCGGGCTTGTGCAGTGCGTACGACACGTAGCCCGCGCGCTGGTAGGGCGTCTGCGACAGCGAGGTCTTGTCGGCCTCGAGCGCCAGCAGCGGGAGGACCTCCTCGGCCTCCCGCGTGCGCGCATTGGTTCGGCCGGTCATGTTGGGGAGCTGCAGTCTGATACAGTGCGAGTGCCGACACCTCCGAGCGCGATTTCACTTGTGAGCCAGCACCCGCATGCCAGCCTCGCAACCGCCGCGGCCGCGACTGCTGGCGGTCACACCTGTCAGCATCTTTCCAGATTGCCGCGGGGGCATACAAACGCCAAGAGCAGCAAGCCGTTACTTTCAGAAACCCAAAAAGGTTCCACAAAATGCGGGAGGTGTGCAGAAACAGGCGTGTATTGGGTCTGCGTTCCGCGGCAGTGCTAAAATGAAGGGCGGATTTCTGCCTGCTGCCGCAGCAGCTCATGAAAACGCGATAAGAACGTCGCCGCCGCTCTTGTCGGCGCGGGTCTGGACGAGCCCCGCGTTAACTCGCCGAGCTGCTTGGTCCAAAAAGCTTCGCGCCTCTCCCACTCTTGCGTTTGTATGCGCTTTTTGAATGGCGGCCGCGATCTTCGCCGACCGCACAGACCGGGCGAAAGATCCTTTCGCCAGCTTCAACATCGGCCTGATCTCTGGAGTCCCGAGTCTGGTGGCCATCGCGGCTCCTGAACGGAGTGCTGATCCGGCCAGCGCTGCAAGCGCAAGCCTCCAGCGTTTCGCCATGGGCAAGCTATCTCACTGCGCGCTACGCGGCGAAACCACGCCTATATTTTAGCGCCGCGCTGCCTTGTGCTGCTGGCACAAGCTGCCGGCGTGGAGAAGCGTTGACTGGCTGGGCCACACGACAAGATCACGACGGTAACGGCTTCGCCTTAGAGCTGGCGAATGAGCTCGACTCGACACGGGGCAACCAGGCTGGTTACCAGCACAAGGCAGCGCAGATGGAGGTGACCCAGCACAGGCGGTGGGGCGTGCAGGCAGAGCTAGCGGCGTCAGCAGCGCTAGTGGAAGAACGAAGGATGGTGTTCACAGCGGAGACACTCGCGCAGGAACGTTCGCGTCTTGAGCTGCCACGTTGGTGGCCGTCCCACGGTTGCCCGCGAAAATGGGACTTCGGACTTCGGTGTAGCGCGCAACACTCGCGTGACTCCAAACCAAGTGACCGTGGTAACCCCGTTCACTTGTCTCCTCTTCGGCAAGTACTTGTGTGTGCGTTGAGCTACGCAAGGCGATGCATGTTGAAAACATTGGTCGTCTTGGTTAGAATCAGATCGTCACAGCACACGACAATGAGCTCGACACTACGGATGTTCGTTCAGGTGCTACGACTATAGTCCAGCAAAGCTTACTACTGCAGCTCCAAGTCCTGCCTAAAGCAAGCCACAGTTCCCAGGCCAATACGGCGAGATATAATCCATCATACACACATTTCCACTCAAGTTCTGCTCATGGCGTCAGGAAGTCTTCACATGATCGGCTGGTACTTTTCGTCGACCGAATCAGCAAACTGCGGAAGTAATACTACAAAGGTTGCCGATTGAATCGATATTACGTTCTCCTCCAAGACGGTATTCGCAGGAGCTCAAGGGACGATGATGCGGGTCTTAGTGAAGAAAGTCAATTGCCCGTAGAATTCGTTCCGGGTTTTTACACATCAGCAAAACATTATTCTGTTCAGGATTTTTGACGCTAGTTGCCTCAATATATTTTTCGTGCTCAAAAGCTGCCGATGAAAACGCGCTCCGGCGTCCCAACGTCGTATGTTTTACCCCTGTGGATCAGCAACCCCGTGTCTGCGATGATCTCGAATACTTGCATGCTGTCCGAGTCCTGGTTCGCAACCACCATCCATTTTTCGTAAACTGCGAAACTTTTGGGGGGTTTGCCGCGAGTATTTTCCCAACCGAGCGGTGTCAGCGTGCCACTCGCGTTGTCGACCGCAAATATCGCGATTGAATTGTGTCCGCGGTTTGACGCGTAGAGGAAAGTTCCAAGTGAATGTCTGCAGCTGTGCTCGTATTGGCGAAATCCGCTGGCAGCGTCGTGATATTTTGCACAGCCGTGCTAGACAACGTCGCTGTCTCCTTGTAGATCCCGTAAACGCCGACGGTGTTGGAAATCTCATCTACAACGAAAGCAAAGCCTCCATTCGGATCGACAGCCATGTGACGTGGGCCCGATCCTGGAGGTCGATTCACCGTCTTGAGGCTGTGCAACGTCTTCTCTGCAGTATCCAGCTCATACTGGAGCAGTTCGTCGCTACCGAGATTCGTGGGTTCGAGTTGGGCAGTCACATGGTGCTGTGGATGTGCCCCGTGGCCTGCTGGTCCATGACCACTTCGCTTCCCTTGGGGAACTCCTGGTGGAACGTCTCATTGGCGAGCGAGCCGTCCGCGTTGAGCGGAAACATGGAGAGACTGCCGGCGTAGTTGGAGACGACCAGGAAGCCCTCGTCGGGGCTCAAGGAGATGTGCGTGGGGGATCCGCCGTGCGTCTCGAGCGTGTTGAGCAGCTCCAGCGTACCGTCGTCGTTGAGCGTGAGCGCCGACACGAAACCGGTTTGAGTTCCTGGATAAATCTCGGACTCATCGGTAACTGCGTTCACGGCGTAGAGCACAGGTTTGCCGTTCGAGAACCGTTGTGTAGTTCCCTGGATGAAGACAGGATTGACTCCCACTGGTGTGACATCGAATGGGGTCCAAGACCCATCGCTCGTGTCGAACTTGAACGTGTAGATACCCTTGCCCGTTCCGACCATCCATCCCTCGTCGCGCGTGTGAGTAGCTGCAAACAGTATGGGCTCCGCTGCATTTTGGCTGGTCAGACCTGAAGATCCCACGGCGCCAGTAATCGCAATAAGACCGAAGAGAAGAATCGGAGCTTTCATCGTTGAGATGACGACCGGTTGATAAGCACTAAGCTTTGGCTGCAGTTAATTGAAGAGTGCCGGAGTGAAGTTGGCTGTCTTGTGGCAAAGCAGCCGCCAAAAAATAGTCGCCTTGTCGTCAGGAGTGATTACACTGAACGACAGAGATGGCGGATCTCCAATGTGCAGGTAAACAATCATGTCGTTATTGACTGAGTCCTTCGCAGTATTTATCGTGGAATGCATTGCTCGATCAAGCTGAGCCGATTCGAACCAGGTTCATTGCCTTTTTATTAACGAAGTGCAATTCCTGAAAGCCGAGATATTGGTTGCTCAATTCCAGATATTATTATCTTGCTCGAGGAAAATCCAGATAGAACGTCAACGTGAGCCAATAAATATCCTACACGCCGCTAAAGCAAGGACTGTTCGCAGTATTTCAGGCCATCGCCGCTCTTACTAACTGCGTTCTACTCAAATGCTAATGTATCAATAAAAGCAAAAATCGTGTACACGATACATTCTGATGCCAAACAGATATAAAAATTGTTCTCAACAGGCAACTAGGTAGTGACAAAAAAAACCTACAACAGGTGAACAGTGGCCAAGCAACAGATATTAATTAATTGCCAACGGGTACACAACACATGATGATAACTTCACTTGAAACCTAGAAAAGGCGTGACCAGCGATTCCTGGACAATTTTACGCAAGCAAGGCAGAGCAATATTGTACATGTACCGTGGATGTAGCTGGTTCTTTCCCTCCATTTCCCCAGGCTCCGGACAGGTCGTACAGTACAATCTTTTCCTAGGAAGAGCTCAAACTTGCATTCACAGTTGAAGCGTAACTGGCCATGCATCCAATCAACGAATGTGCGATTCTTGCTGACTGTGTTTGGCCTTCATCAGAATTCAGTCGGCTGATCAGCGCTCATTGATTTTATGAAATCGATGATGTGTAGGCAAGTATAGCGAGCGTATTCAAAGAGGTTTTAGCTGTCAGCGGCAAGCATGGCCATTGGAGTGGGGATTTAGATAACTCGCAATTTAGTACTCCGCCACGTAAAGACTCACAGCCCCGTCAATCTTGTAGGAGTTGCCAGTGTAAGTCAGTGCACCGGTCTTGCTGTTCACCTTGAACACGTACATGTCATCCGAGCCCTGGTTCGCCACGATCAGCCAGTCCTTGTAGATCGTGAAGCCCCGAGGAGTCACACCGCGCGAGCTCTCCCACTTGAGAGGTTTCAGCGTTCCGTCCACGTTGATCCTGTAAGACACGATCGAGTTGTGGCCGCGGTTCGACACGTATACAAACTTGCCGTTGCTCGAGAGGTGAATGTCTGCTGCCGTGCTAGTGTTAGTGAAATCCGTCGGCAACGTCGTGATGTTCTGCACAGCAGTGCTCGACAGCAGCGCCGCCGTCTTGTCGATCGTGTAAACGCCGACAGTGTTTGAAAGCTCGTCCGTGACGTACGCAATGCCGCCGTCCGGGTGGAGAGCCATGTGACGGGGTCCCGATCCCGGTGGGCGCTTGATAGTCGCAAGGCTCTTCAACGTCTTCTTCGTTACATCTAGTTCATACTGCAGGAGCTCATCGCCGCCCAAGTTGGCCGCGATAACATGGTTCGAGTTGGGCAGCCACGTGGTGCTGTGGATGTGGCCCGTGGCTTGGTTGTCCATGACGACCTTGCTGCCAATAGGGAAGTCCTGGTAGAAACTCTCGGCTTCCAGGGACCCATTAGCATTGAGCGGGAACAGTGACAAACTGCCGGCGTAGTTGGCGACGGAGATGAAGTCTTCCTTGGGGCTCAGCGCAATATGGGCAGGAGAGCCGCCCTTCATCTCCTGCGTGTTGATCACCTTCAGAGTGCCGTTCGATTGCAGCGTCATGGCGGACACGTAGCCAGTCGTGCTGGCGCGGTTGAGCGCGTAGATGACCTGCTCGCCATTCGAGAACTTCTTGGTCGAGCCCTGCACGTACGTTGGGTTCAGGCCTTTGGCCGCGAAGCTGAGCGGCGTGATTCCGTAAGGCGTTAGAGATCCATCGGCCGCGTTGAGCTTGAACGTGTTGATGCCGTTGGTGGTTTCTTTGGTCCACGTAGCAGCGAACAGAATTGGCTGTGGCGTTGACTGGGTGGTAGCAGCAGAGGCTCCAACAATGGCAGCAACGAGGCACAGGAGGGGGCTGGGAAGACGCATCGTGAACAGTCTGGTGGTGTGCTCGGCGCGTAGAATCGAAGTGTGGCCTTGCTCGTCGCCGGAACAGTTCATGCTGAGGGCTCGTGTTGACGCAGAGCACTCGACAGGACAGCACACATCCGGAGATTAAACAGTTGGCGCTGGCAGAGTCGAGTCGAGTTGGATGAAGGGCTCATACTGTACCACAGAGACTACAGTAGAGACTTCCGTGCGTGGAGCGGAGTGCAAGATCAACGATGCTCCGCGGGATCGTGCTGTCCGTAAACAGAGATCCGTTTGATGATCGAACTCCGACCGGTGATCCCAGCCGCTGCAAAGGAATCTCAACTCAACATCTTTCTCTCTGACTCTTATTTTGTTGCTGTAGCTTGAACGTACACGACATTGAGAGCATGCAGCCCCCTGTTAGCATTTCAAAGGTTTTGCGCATTGAGTTCGTGCAAAACTGGTCGTTCTGGGGCGTAACAGAAGACCTCGCAATAATAAAATCAAATCTCAACACTTCGAAGTCAACTCAGCAATATCGCTTTTCGCGGTCCACAGTTCGACCAAAAGTTGCGGACTTCGCAACCTTCATCCCTTCACTCTCAAAATGCTTCAGAATGACCCCGCATTGAAGAAATCAGCAACCAGAGAGAAAAACAGCATTGCGTTTTTCCATCTCAATCATCATGAAGTGTTGGTTTGTATTTTATCGCTCGAAGCAGCAAGCTCCGTCCCTCTCTCAATTCCACTTAATACTCGGAAACGTAGAGACACACCGCCGTTCCAATCTCGTACGAGTTGCCCGTGTAGGACAGCAGGCCCGTCTTGCTGTCGACCTTGAACACGTACATGTCGTTCGAGTTCTGGTTCGCCACGATGAGCCAGTCGCCGTAGATAGTGAATCCGCGTGGAACGTAGCCTCTGGTGCTCTCCCAGCCGAGCGACTTGAGCGTGCCATCGGTATTGATCTTGAAAATCGCGATGGAGTCGTGTCCACGGTTCGACGTGTACAGGAACTTTCCGTTGCTAGACAGGTGAATGTCGGCGCTCGTGCTGCTGTTGGTGAAGTCAGCCGGCAGCGTCGTGATCTCCTGCGTTGCCTTCTTTGACAGTAGCGCCGCCTTCGTGTCAATCTTGTACACGCCCACCGTATTGGAGATTTCGTCGACGACGTACGCGATGTTTCCGTCCTGGTGGAGCGCCATGTGACGGGGTCCCGAACCGCCAGGACGCTTGACGGTCTTGAGGCTCTTGAGCGTCTGCTTCTTTGCGTTCAGGTTGTACTGCAGCAGTTCGTCGCTACCGAGATTCGCGGCCACGACGTGGTTCGAGTTGGGCAGCCACGTGGTGCTGTGGATGTGCCCCGTGGCCTGCTGGTCCATGACCACTTCGCTTCCCTTGGGGAACTCCTGGTGGAACGTCTCATTGGCGAGCGAGCCGTCCGCGTTGAGCGGAAACATGGAGAGACTGCCGGCGTAGTTGGAGACGACCAGGAAGCCCTCGTCGGGGCTCAAGGAGATGTGCGTGGGGGATCCGCCGTGCGTCTCGAGCGTGTTGAGCAGCTCCAGCGTACCGTCGTCGTTGAGCGTGAGCGCCGACACGAAACCGGTTTGGGTGCCGGGGTTGACGGTGGAATTGTCGCTCACGGCGTTGATGGCGTAGATAACGCGCTCGCCCGTGCTGAACGCCTTGGTGGAGCCCTGGACGTACATGGGGTTGATGCCCAGCGGGGTGACGCCGAAAGGCGTGAGTGTGCCGTCGGTCGTGTCCAACTTGTACGTGTAAATGCCCTTGCCCGTGCCGTTGAGCCAGCCTTCGTCGCGAGTGTAGGTCGCGGCGAACAGGATCGGCTGGCCGCCGGTCTGCTCCTGCTGCGGAGAGCCGGCCGACGCGCCCGTCACGGCGGCCACGAAGCAGAGGAGGAGGGTCGGGAGGTGCATCTTCTAGTCGAAGTGTGCGCGGTCCCGCAAAGTAAAGAGTGAGGAGATAGTCGTCCGGCGGTGCGTGGCGAACAATCCAGCGATTAATGGCGATCGCTGCGGTCTTTGAAGAGCCGTCATCTTGATTCCCAGCAGCAGAGGACACATCCGCTTTCATATCATGCGAACCCAAACAATCTTTACATTTGTGGGGATGGAAGGTGCGAGGCCCAATGGTATCTGTGGTCGACAGGAACAGCCGCCCGACGCTGCTGGCTGTCTTGGTTCGGATAGAAGAAGTCTTCTGAGTTTGAGTCGCCACTACTGGAGGCAAAACGGCGCGCTGAAGCTTCTAGCGCTGTCTTGCAATGTCCTTCGCAACAAACAACAACTCAGTGGTAATTCGCTTTGCGGGAAAATCGCGTCAAGATTGCCGTGATCGATGGTGCCGGATGAACATATCTGCTGGCTTCTCCACCTGGAGTTGGCACGCGCTCCGCTGGGCCAGCCGAGATGCGGATATCATTCTGACTGCATCCTCGTTCACTATGGGTGCAGCGCTAGAAGTTGCAGTCTGGTACCCTTCAAGCGGTAGGTTCGTATCAGGCTGAATCCGGTGCAAGCCTCGCTTCGACATCAAGCACTAGTCGAGTTTTCTGTACGGTACTTCGAAGTTTACGATAGTTTTGGTAGTGGTTGTTGGTGACTGATAGGCAAGTTGCACACGTTGGGATAGCAGTCGAACAGCAAAATCATATTCAGTCCACGTACGTTAGTCGTGTGTCAAGACTCTGCGCTGGGGGTCCAGTCTTCTCATCGTCGTCGCTGTCATCGTCGCCGCTGCTGGCATCTTGCACGACCGAGGCCCACTGTGCCATTTTCTTCATGCCGTCGATGGTCAGCAGCTCCACAAACTCTGGATGCGCCTGCCAGGCGAAGAGCCACTCTTGCTCCCGGATGTAGTCGTCTTGATCGAGGTCGGCTTCGCGGAAAATCTGGTTCACGGCAAGCGGGATCTCCTTTTCCACTTCCCCCATCAGCTCCTCGATCGCCCGGACACTGTTCGCCACAGCCTCATCCTGCACGGACGACAGCTTTTCGACCTGCTCGTGCGCCATTTGGATCTGCACCTGGTCGCGCAGCAGCTTCGGGAAGAGTTTCTTCACCGCGCGGATTCGGCGCTGCATCGCGCGCGTGAGTTCCTCGCGAGTGATCTTGCCGTCTCCCGTGGCGTTCACGACTTCGAACAGGTTGTGGGCCTTCTGCTCAAACGTCCCCTTCGTCATGAGGTACACGCCCACAACGAACTCATCCATGCTGAGCCAGTCCTTCGGCATTGAATGGGTCTCAAAGCTGGAAAACACTGCCCCCGCAAGAGCGGCACTTTCGTTGATGTCCTTCATGTCTTCGTACTCACTGCTGAGCGCCATGCAGGCCGCCGTGAACCCGCCGTAGGAAAGCTTGCCGTCCTTGGCGTAGTCGTTGAAAACAGTAGCCAGGTCGCTGTAGTTTTGAGCTGAGATGCCACCTTTGATGCGGCGTGATGCCCTGGCTTTCGCCTCCCGTCTAGCAGCTTCGTCATCCTCGGTTGTCTGTGCGGAGTCGGCCGAACGCGCAGTAGTCGCAACACCTTTGCCAATGCTGGCACTCGCTACATCCCCCTTCGCTTTCACAGCAGACCCTTTCGCCAGAGACACAGGGCCCTCCTTCGCAGGCGCTTGCCGAATTGGTCGCGGAGACGACCCGTACATCTTCCGTGCGCGGCCAATGAACGCGTTGAGTTGTGTGAGTGCGACATCATCGAAGAAGAGCTGGATCGCGTTGGCGTGTAGGAACGACGCCACCTCGAAGGTGACCTTGAATTCGATCTCGCAGCTTCCTGGCGTGCTGCATGGTTTGAACACCCACTCACTACAACAACAAGCAAAACAAACCATTCCGGCCATGAGCTGACAGCATGGATGCAGCTGCTCTCAAACCTAACGCACCTCTCGATCCGCTTGAACGTCGGCGAGTCGATTGCCTTGATCGCAATCTTGTTGGGTCTGCAATATTGCAGCGACAAGCAATACGCCACAAATTATCAGCTCAATGAGAGCCTCCACCACCGTCCTAGCGTAGTGGACGCATTGCAGAGCGGGTCCGACACGCACCGGATCATGAGCACACGGGACGTGTACGACTCGGTGAAGATGTTGAATCCTACGCGCAGTGCCGCCTCCATGACATTGTCGTTGGGGCGTCTCAGTACGCGCGATTCGACGCAGAAGGGCAGGAACTCGCTGTAGCGGTCCACATCGGCCACTACGTCGAACATCTCGGAGCACGAGAAGGGCACGACGCGCGTCTCGGTGTGCGACTTGACCAGCGATCGGCCTGGCGTCGGGAATGAGAAGAATGCCCGACGCAGCAAGGGAGACGACCGCCGCAGCGCACGAAGCCCGCGCGCGCCGGAGCTCACGAGCATCGCCATGGCTGGGGCTGGCAATTGCGGGTTTGTGTGACTGACGTTGCGAGACGGGGTTTCAGCCAATCAAGAGGCATTATCGGAGCCAAAGGTGAGGTGGCGGCATTGATGCTGCAGTGAGGGCCGATGGTCGAAGGAAACCGCTGACGTTTGTTGGTCGCTGCAGAGACTACGATATGGCGGATGCCTTCCCCGAGGTGAGACGTGCGTTGGTTGCGAGGACAAGCTGCAGTTGTGAGGCTGACAATCGGCGTGTGTGCAGACGATCGCGCCGACGGTTCCGTTGAGTCGCGAGCTCGAGTCGCTGCTGGAGTTCCTGACGCACCAAAAGCCTGCGTTGGCGGCGGGTGACCGCGAGTTCAACGGTGCGTGGAGCCGGGAAGATCGTGCTGGCTGGTTAACGGACTGACGGCGTGTTGGCAGATCTGGCGCAGTTGAGCGAGAAGGAGCTGGACGCCAAGATCCGCGAGCTCGAGAACTGGAACTTCCGGCTCAACCTCGACGAAGGTGCGTTTCAATCAGGATAGGACGAGCACAACGCACGTATCCTGGCTTGCCTGACCGATATCTTTGCGGCGCGGAAATACCAACAGCGAAGGAGACGCAGGACAGCATCAATCTCGGCATCGTCGGCGAGCACCAGCCGCCGTCGCCATCCTGAGTCAATGACAACCGACTGGTTACCCTCTTTGCCAGTCGTCCAAATAAAACCCTCCTCTTCTTGCTGAGCTGTGCTCTCATTTTCGCCGTGCGTCCGTCGGAGCTTGATGCTTAGTATTGTTGACTGGGTCCCCATAATCGTACTTAGTGTCTCCGTAAGAGTCGGCGGTGCTGACCCGCACATTTCTGCAGCTGAACACGGCAGCCATGGCCGCAGCACGAGCGTCTCCTCCTGCGTCTCCACCTACTCCGTCTGGGGCACCCAAAGCAGCTGGCAAGAAGCGCACTCGCCGACAATGCTCGCACACGGACTGCAGCAAGGTGGACGCCGGCGGAGGCTTCTGTGTGGCTCACGGCGGCGGCAAGAAGTGCTCATTCCCGGGATGCACGAAGGGCTACCAGACCGGAGGCTTCTGCAGACGACACGGCGGTGGCGCGCGCTGTCAGGTTGCTGGATGTGGCAAGGTGGACGCTGGAAGGGGCTTGTGTCGCGCCCATGGAGGTGGCAAGCGCTGCCAGATCGACGGATGCCCCAAGGCAGACGTGGGCGGTGGGTTCTGCACGGCCCATGGAGGCGGCAAGCGGTGTACGGAGCCAGGATGCACCAAGATCGACCAGGGAGGAGGCAAATGCAGGGCCCACGGAGGAGCGAGGCGCTGCCGACGACGCAACTGCCAGCAGCCAGCGCGAGGCGTCACGGGGTTCTGCACGGAACACGGCGGCGCTCGGGTGTGCTCAGTTCTCAGTTGCAGGAGACTGGTGCGCTCACCAGGTGATACTGGGACGATGTGTGCGATGTGTGCGAGAAACCAGAAGCAAAAAGCTGCAGCCAGGCCAGCTGAGGAGAACAGTGATCAACTGGATAGTAGCCCTCGAAACAGCGCGATCCCGACGCCAGAAGGCTCGGGCGCATCGGTATTGGCGACGTTTTCGTCACTGTCTCCGACCTCAGCGAATGCACGCTGTGATGGCTCGCAGATCGCCAACTGCCTGGACAATGGCTGCTCACGTAGCTTTGGAGGAGACTGCAACTGCGTTGAGGACTGCTCGTGCAATAGTCCAACGTCGCTGTCTGCTTTGCGCATGGCACCTCTGCTAACCAGTAGCAACACCATCACAAGCGTTGCTACATCCATCAGTCAGACTATCAACTCCAGCGGTATTGGCGAGTTTCCACCTCTGTCTCGAAGCAACTCGTCGTCTTCAACACTGAGAGCTACAGCGATGTCGCGCTTCGTACTGCAGATCAACCCAAACTCCACGTTGCTTGGGCTCGATACTATCATGGCGATGCTATCGAAGATGCCGGGTGTGAGGAGTGTACACTTGGTCCCGGACAGCAGCGCAAGACCTTCTGCCACTACGTCTGAGCGCGATTGCTCCAATCCTGACACAGCTCCATCGTCACAGCTCGTTGTTGTGCGTGGGAGTGAATCGCTAGATCTGGAAATATCGTTGGGTCCTCTCCGAAGTCTCCAACTTGCTCAAGTCAACATCATTGAAAGATCGTCTACGACATGGCGGCGGAAAGAAGTGGTGCTACGTGTGCCAGACATGATGTGTCCTGGAAACTGTGGCTCGACGGTGCTCAACGCAATACGTGCGGTGGAAGGAGTGGAAGCAGCAAGGCTGCGCTTTGAGCAGCGCCAGATCGTTGTGCGAGGGGATATGAACGTGAATAGTCTCCGTACCGCCGTCACAGATATCGGGTTTGACTCCACCGTTGATGCAGAGACCCCGTTGCCTCGACGATTTCGATTCCGCGTGGATGATCTCAGTGATGTGGGCTTAAGCGGCGCCAAGCTTGAAAACGCCTTGAACGCCGTCGAAGGCGTAGAGAACCTAGTGCTTCTAACGGACCGCGTTGAAGTGTTGGTCATAGCGATGTTGCTGGATTCGACCCCGCTTGTGGAAGCTGCAGGGCGTGTCGGGTTTGAGATGCTCGAGCTGTCGGAAGAAGCGTGGGGGATACCTATGGAAGTGGTGCCGGCTTCTCTTGGACCGTCAAATGATGCAGACCCCAGTGCGTTTTACCAGCCTCACAAGTGCGATATGGACGTTTGTCCACAGAATGGGTGTCCGAGGTACATGACAACGGTAGCGCATACTGCGGCTCTTGCTGTTGGTTGGGCTGTTCCTGGATGTGGCATGTCTGCTGGCGGGGAGTGCACATGTGGCGATAGCTGCAAGTGCGAGGGCTGCCCAGAGCATAATCCCGCGTCTTGAGCACCATCGTCCAGGCTTCTTCGTTAGCGTGTAGTGGTAATTTACAATTTTTCAACGTCTCGAGAATCATAGATTTTTCCTCCATGCTGGCACGGCACGTGGCTGAATCGCTACGTGACCGAAGCTCTTGAACTTGACGTCGGGTATTGCTTTCTCGCCGGGAATAAGGGCCTCGTGCGCACTTTGTCGTTCTCTTCGCCTTGCCTTCCTTCGAAGCTCATCCCTGCTGAGATCCCGAGCCTTGGATGTTTCGGTAGCATTGAACACTAGCACAGGTTTTGGCGAGGAGTTTTCACTATCGTCAGTACTTTTCGCCTCTGGTCGCGGCGGTAGCTGCTGCTGCTTTTGCTTTCGCTCTTCGATCTGTTGAAGTCGTAAACGCTTTGCCTTTGCGTACTCAAGCGCGATACGGGAACGCTCGACCAATTCCTCTTTCGATGTCTACAACGAGTAAAACACCAGTGAATACATCCAAGAAAGCTACAAGAACCGCAGACCAGCAAAAGTAGAAACAGTAGTCAACGCACCGGAGACGAAAATGGTAGTGGCCCCGTTTGTAGACCATCCTCTGCAGCACCATCTTGACGAATCTTCGATGTTCGATCCAGCATCATCGCCTCTTGTTCTTTCTGCAGCTTATAAAGCAGAATTTTTTGCTTGGCGTCCAGTTGCTCTTGTTTTCGCTTCAAAACGGCAAGAATGACAGATCAGTAAAAGGAACACCACAAACGCACTACTCGAGCACTCGCCCAAAATGATCGTCGCACTCACCTTTGCCTCGATCGCTTCGCGCTTCTTTTGAAGTTCTCTTCTGCGCTGCTCCCGTTCTTCTTCTTTCTGCTTCTTCTCTTTCTTCCACTGCTCCAGTAATCGCTCAGTTTTCCCTCGTGACTTCGTCCGTGTCTTCATATCGGGTAAGGAGTTATCACTGGTATGTGGTGTCCCACCACGCTCGATATTTTCAATACCCTCTCCGTTGGCCTCGAAACCACACTGAATAATTTGCTTGCGCTCCTCCTCCTTTCTCACTTTCCAATCTTGGATCGCACGCTTCTTTTCCTCGACTAGCTCAAGGTATCCAAGATACCACTCGAAATGCGAACGCACAGCGCTTTCGGTCTGAGTTACAACCGTCCGCATGCATTTTCGAAGAAAGATTGCCACCCGCGTCTCAAAGTCGCTCTGGGGGTTGTCTTGCTCCTCTTGGCGTGGCTCTTGATTTGAAGCTCGACCCCGCTGTGTTTCCTTAGCATCGGGAAACAAATGTTGAAGCAGTACGGCATCGGAGAGCCCACACTTTACCAAGAGCGTCGTGAAGTTACCATGCTCTCGACTGTCCCAGCCGCCCTTCAAGCCACCTGACCGCAGGATAGCATCATTCAGCCGACGCACTCGATTCACCAAGCCAACTTCATCGGGGGTTCCGGTTCTGACGGTCCGATCCTGATTTGAATTGGCGCACGCATCTTTCTCATCGTCATTGTTGCTGGAGTTTCTCCGAGATATAGCGTCCCGCTGAGCAGCTAGCGTAGATTTGCTACCCAGATGTGCCAATCTTGGTCCCAACGAAGAATTACTGGCGCCGCCTCGAGTTAGCCGTGCAGGCGTCTCATTCTCCCACCCACTCATCTTTTCCATAAACGACTCAAGCTCTTTCTCCAGCACCTTCTCCTCCAGCACAAATTCCTCAAACTGTTCACTTTGAAGCACTCGAAACCTCGCCAGCGCTGTCTCCATCGCATCAATCTTGTCCTGAAGTTCCAAAAGGAACTCGTCTCCGTTCTCAATCTCCTCCACCTTCACCTGCACGTCGTTGGCTACACTCCTCAGTTTCCATAGTTCGTGCCTCATCTTCTGCACGTCCTTCTCCCTCATCATCTCCAACTCCTCCACCATCTTATTCACATCAACCGCCGACACAAATCCCGCTGCCGTCGCGGTCCCCGCACCAGCGAAGAAGCTCTGCCACGCAGCGCGACACTCCTTCTCCAGCGTGGCCACCCTGGCGCCGTACTGCAGCTGCTTCTCGATCCACTCGGCCTCTTGCCGGCCCATGCGTCGTCGACCATCACTCTTCTCCTCATCTGAGGTCCCTCGTCGTCTGACCGCCACGATCTTCCGCGTCGTCTTGGGCTTCTCCGCGGGTCGCAGCGCGCCCTCCTTGCTCGCAGGTCTCTCGCTGCGCTCCGTCTGCATTCCTTGTCGTGAAGCTGCCACCCTATCGCGCAGACGAGCGGCTGTGGAGACGCCGTCTCGGTGTTGCAGTCGCTCCTGTACGATGGCATCCACTGTACGCGACGGAGGGGGCTCTACGACGTCCTGGAGAGACGAGGAGACGCCCGCGCTTCGTCTCAGGTGACGCTCTCTCACCTCGTTGTCGCCAGCTTCGCGCAGCTCTCGCAGGCGCTGCAGTTGCTGGCCGCCAAGCGGCCGCGCGCGCACGAACTGGTGCATGGCGTGGCGCGGGCTCGAGGACTCCTCGACGAGGAGTGCGGAATGCAAGGAGCCGCCGCTTCAACTTGAAACCAACGCTTAATTGCCAATCAAACGTTGGTTATTTTGATAAATAACGTGTGGTGGGGCGTTGGATTGAACCAATTGCGGATTTGCAAAGCTGAAGATGGAGGCGGCTGCTGTGGACGTCGTGGTGGTGTTCCAGCGCCAGGAGTGCGTATAATAACAGCTATAACGAGCAGAACTGGGGGTCCAGGTGTGCAGTTCCTTGTGCTGACCGTTTTGTGCTGTGTTTGCCGTTATTCCCGCAGATACTACGTGTCGACGCAAGCGTCTTCAGATCGCAAGACGCTCGCCGTGGAGCTGCTGCAATGTCAGCTGTTGTCGCTCATGGGGGTCGTACCGGACGACCAACTCTTGCTCTCCTCTAGTGGGAAGGTTCTCTACGGCCCTAGCAAGCCTGATGTGGCGACTCTAGCAGTGTCGATGGAAAGTCGGCCTCGCTTCTTCCTCTTCTGCAGCTCCGATTCACCCTCTCAAGTGCCGGAGATGGCGAGTGACTGGAGGCAGATCTGCAGCAAGAGCACGTTCGGAGACGCCGCGGTGGTGCAGCCAGCCTTCCGGAAGATCGTGCCTGGAGGGGGCGATCCGCTGGCAACGCTCATCTGTGAACCGTGTGCTCGAACCTGCACGACAGGTAAAACACTGCTGAAAGTGGGGCTGTTGAGATGTTGCAGAAGGTACTTATAAGTAATGCTAACGCAGGTTTCCAGCCAGTGGGTCCGATGGAGTGGAGCGCGTCAAAAGCAGTGGTGTCTCGGTTCATCTCCGACGTCATTGTCATTGCCGGCGAGGTTGACATCGCTGCACCGCCTGGTTTTACCAAGCTGCCTATGGGTCTGAACTACTCGGCATCGGGTGACTATGTGTATTTGTGCGTAAAGCGCGGTGGGCCCCGTGCATTGACGCAGCTCCATGTGCTATTCGAACAACGTGGAGATAGTTCGACGACCGTTTCGAAGGGAAGTTTGCACGCCGTGGAAAAAGTGATTGACGTTGACTGTAATAGTGATGGCAATGCTGGAGATAACGCTGGAATGAACATTCGTGTCGGATACGATTCAGTGCAGCTGAAGGGCAACATTGATCAGCTCGAGACGCTGGCTATCACCGACATTGCCGTTGCCGTCGGCGATCAATCCCCTCCAATCTCCGGGTATATCAAGATTCCGCAAAATTTGAACGAAGGTGTACCAGGTGCCGAGCCCATTTTCCTGTACTATCGGCTCTCAGCTTTAGGCGGGTTTGTGTGCGATTCGAGCCGTGAGCACAGCGAGTTTGGTGAATGTCTTTTTGCGGCTCGCCATTTGGTGGGCGTTAGCAGCTTGCTGGATTTGGATGAGCGTCGATTAGCTGTTGCTCAGGCTGCTTTATCTGCTGAACGCCGCCGTGGAGATGCAGCAGCGATGGAGACTCACTATCGCCAGCACCAACCGGGTATGTTGAAGCGACTGCAAAGCGGATTGCAACGAGCACAATCGTACGAGAATAAGCAGATGCAGGAGGAGGCACTCAAACGAATCCCAGTGGATAAACTCCACGAACGTGCACGAGCGAACCCGTCACCAATGCCACTTTATCAGGACGAGTTGGTCAAGCAATTGCTGCACTGGTTCAAGCGGGAGTTTTTCACGTGGATGAATCAACCGCGATGCTCGGCGTGTAACCATGACAAAACGCGATCGGTACGAACAGAGGGGCCAAGCACTGCGGAAGAAAAAGCTGGTCAGGCCAGTCGTGTCGAGGTCTACCAGTGTCCCGCGTGTGGTGCTTTCACCCGGTTTCCCCGCTACAATGATCCAGTGAAATTATTGGATACGCGCTCTGGTCGGTGCGGAGAGTGGGCGAACTGTTTCACGCTGTGCTGCCGCGCGATGGGATTCGAGGCTCGTTATGTCTTGGATGTGACAGATCACGTGTGGACTGAAGTGTACTCTGAGCACTTTATGCGATGGTTGCACTGCGACTCCTGCGAAGATCAGCTCGACTGTCCACTGACGTACGAGGTCGGGTGGGGCAAGAAGCTCTCCTACATCTTTTCGTTTGCTCATGATGAAGTGGTCGACACTGCGAGGCGGTACACTCAAAGCTGGCCCGAGATGCGTGCAAGACGTCAAGAAGTAAGTGAGCAATGGCTCGAGACAACCATCAGCCAAATTAACCACGGACTATGGCAACGGCAAACTCCTGAACGAGTAGCCATTTTGACCTCGCGCGCACAAAATGAGCGTGAGGAGCTGCGTTGTGGGCGTTCAGTACGAAAGACAGAGGCAAAAGGACGTGTTTCCGGGTCTGCTGAATGGAAAAGCCAGCGTGAAGAAGATGGAAAGCAGGAAGAAGCACCCGTCAATGCTACAGGTACCCAGAATGCGGCTAAAGCCACTGCCTCAGTGGCGTCTTCGGAGATATTGCAATCTATCTGTAAAAATCTCGTGGTGGGTTGCCAGTCTGCAGATTGCAACAATCCATTTTGCCTCACTGGCCGCGTAGGATCCAGTTTCCCGGAGGCGTCTTCCGATGTAAATGAGCGAGCTGCGCAGGCGATTCAAGTGGTGACAGCTCTGAACTCGCTAGGATTTCCATCCGAGTCTTTAGCAATGCTGCAATGTTCGGCACAGCCGACGGAGATTCGCGGTTTCTTGTGGAAGTACCATCCATGGGTGTACTTGCCGTTGCAAGACCCCCCATCACGGGAAGGAACTGGGCTTTTGATCGACATTTCGAGCCATGGAAATCATGCGGAGAATACCCAGCAGTGTGCACTGCGCAAGCCATTCCGGATCCCGAATTCTGGGAGCCCAGTATCGTTGGGCATGCAGCTACTTGGAGACAAGTACCTAACAATCCCTATCAAGAATGGGTTGTCTACTGGGAGATACCTGGTATCATTTCTTGTTCGTTTCGACCAAGATGGCGCTTTTGAAGCCAAGAAAGATGGTGTGGTTGCCATTCTATCCGGTCGGATGGGTGTGACTCCTCCAGCCTTTTGTATCTCCTGGAATTACACCGACAAATGCTTTTCCTGTGAGCTACAAGGCGAGTCGAAGTCTGCTGCGCGCGCCAGTCCATCCCTTGCTGTTGGTCAATATGTGCACGTCGCCATTCTGTACGGCGAAGGATTAATCTCGATGTACGTGAATGGAACAAGATTGGGGCAAGTGGAGGCGGCCATGACAGAAGTCGAATCTCCTGCGGAAATCACCGTTAAGGGACCAACGGGAAGATATTCCAGCATCTCTGCAGTCATCAGCCAAGTGGCTGTGATGCCTGTGGCGTCCCAACAAGAAGCTGAAGAGTTCTGCGCTTCGATGAAAACCAGCTTCGTGTCTGCTCCGCCGCTTAGAGCGTTTGGACCCAACGGAGAGCGCAGCGGTAAGCGGTGCTCCGACGCGGCAGCACAGGCGCAGTCGGGTTATCGGGTTGCACGAGTCCTCCGTACGTCTCCTCATCATGCTTGCCTTTGGGATTAAACATTTATTTTGGCTTTTCTAACATGGTTATGGCTATGGATATTGCAGTGTGGGGTGGCGAGTTCTTTGATGGCCTGCAGTTCATTTACGAGAAGTCATCTCAGCCTGAAAACTCAAGTAACTCGTCCCTTTCAACGTTTCAAGGTACACTGGTGGGAAATCCCAACGCCAAGCGGCAAGCTTCGCAGCCGACAGTTACCCTTGAGCTACTATCGGACGAGGTTATCACACGGGTGGGCGGACGCAAGGGCGCTTGGACGGACAGCATCACCCTGGAAACAAACTTTGGGCGATCTGTCACGTGCGGTGGTAGAGGAGGCGGTGACTTTACCGTTCCCACGCCTGCGGGCAGCGAAATTCGCGCCATCACTTTCAAGACGAGTGACCACTTGACCGACATCAGTGCATTTGTGCTGGAATCGGCTTCGTCCAAGTCTCTCGAAGGTATTGTTTTTGTCGTGGTGGCTTCGCTTCGTCTAACTAGTAGATACTTACGAACACGTCGCGTGTCAGATCAAACGATGAAGTCGCTTCAACATGCGTTGTCGACTAGCGAGTCCAAGTTGCGCCAAAACGCGGTTTCTGCAGGTAAAGAACAACACATCGGTGGGTAACATTTCGTGACTAACGATGCTTGCTGTGCTCTCCACGCCAGCGCTGCGTTATCTTGACAACATCACGCGACAGCCCGAGGAGATGAAATTCCAGCGTATTCGCGCCAGCAACAAGTATTTCGCGTCGAATGTTGGCGTTCTAGGCGACGAAGCGGCGAAGTCGTTCATGGGTTGGTGCGGGTTTGAAGAGTGTCTTGAGCAAGATGGCCAGTTCTTCGTGTTCAAGCCATCGCCATCTCCTCAGCGGTTGGCAGCGGAGGCCCACAAGCGGATCCATTTCCTCAAGAATGTCGGTACGCAGTAGAGTGCATTCAAAGGGCTAGTGACGTGGTTTGGCGAGTAGCTCCAAACTGGATTGGACACGAGGAGTCGACTGTAGGAATATATGCCTGCTAGCGCCCCACACGCATTTTTTCGTGAAGCACGATCGGTGTCGCTTCCAGCATGTCACGCTGTCATGCCACGCACTTTCACATCACCGAAATGGGATAGATGAGACAGTCTGAAGCTACCGACTGATACATGTACCAAGCAGATTGCTTTCGTCTACCGCCATTATGAGCCCATTATTGCTTGCTGTGTGCTTGCCCACAAAATCCATTCTACCTTCCGCAGTGGGTACACCATTGTCTGAACTTGCCCTACCCTTTCACGAACTTGCTCACTCGGTCCTGCGCTTGCATTCATATGGGATTGGAGCCATGTCGGATTGATTTCTCGCGTACGCGTCGTCCGGCATAGCTTCAAACCCTTGATATTGTCAAGCCATGTGCATCAAGCTAATACGGCGGACGACCGCAGTGGTCGTCCCGCACCGCACAGAGAAGTCTCCCCCAACTGAACACGGCGGTGAGTGTTGGTATTGTAGCTCTCCCGGCGCTGCGTACTAGCAAATCGCACGGATGCGGATGCGGCGTAAGAACAGCTCACAACGCAATTTGCCTTGAAGAGCACACTCGCCATCCCTTGCGCCGGCCACCGCTGCGCTTTAGTCATGGCCCAAGATATGCCACTACCGATTTCGGCTGTCACAATCAGCGCCACGGACGTGTCCGGCCTGCTCGCCCGTGGGTCGTCGCCCCAGCGGAATCACGTAGTGCAGATTGGCAAGTGCCCGCCGCCAAGAACGCGCCGCCCCCGAACGCCTATTGCACTCACAGAAGAAGACATGCGCACTCTCAGCGCCGACGAGATCCGCAAGAAAAAGAACCGCGTGTCAGCACAGCGCGACCGCGACCGCAAGAAGCAGCACGTCCAGGACCTGGAAGACATGGTGTGCGAGCTCTGGAAGCGAGTGCAGTACCTGGAGGGCATCATCACATCGATGCACCCCAACCAAGACATGAGCGGCCTGTACGAAACGTACGAGCCGTACGCGATGTCACGCAGCTTACAGCCACTCACCGAACCCGCTGCAGGCGGGCTGAACGAGGCCGACATGACCGAGCTGGCATGGCTGCTCGACTCCATACCCGCGGACCCTCACAACGAAGATGAACTGATGTAAGTCCACGCAGTGGGCCCCCGCTGGCCGCCGCGGAGAACCTAAATTCAGAGTAAACGATACACACATAAGCAAGTTATAAATTCCGATCTTACAAGTTCCCTTGAGTTCCGTGTGCGTGTGTCGTCGGTGTGAACGAGGCCTCTGGGGTGTACACACGGCGCATCCGTGGCAAATAACCGACTGCGCTTGCTTGTTGCCGCCTCCCACGGCTGAATAAATGCCTTCCCTCCTGACACCTCTGAATCAAGTGGCAAGTCATCGGTATGGGGCGTGCAGTGCCTCGTGTGATTTTTAGCGTCGATACATACAGACGCTTGAGCGCATCCTGCGGGGCGGACACCAGGCAGCGCACTCCGGCTTTACCATCGCAAGGGTTGCACGATTGGATCCATCCCCTCGAAAGACTCACCGCCGGGGCACCATCACTCTCTCGTTCTACGGTCTCTTTTGCGTCGTCGCTGTTCAAGCCATCCCGGCGCGACGCGCGACCAGCAACGATGTTTGTATCCATGCGCAGCATAATATCTTTGAAAACTACAATATTCAGCGACGAGCTCCGGATGTCAAGCAATTTTCGATCGCGCCGTGCCGTGGTACATGCCCGTACGTTGTCAATCTTCAACCCAACGGTGAAGCTCTTGCCCCGTGAGTCACGGCTCACGGGTGTCCGTCCGGAGCATGTCAAATGGAGCGGTGACAGAACAGGCATTCTGCAACTTGCCTCGTGGCACAACAGTCCATTGCACTCGCCCCCCCCCCCCCCCCCCCCCCCCCCCCCGCCCCCCCCAACCCCCCCCCCCCCCCCCCCCCGCCCCCCCCCCCACCCCCCCCACACCCCACCCCCCCCCCCCCCAACAA
>JAABLK010000376.1:0-10278 GCA_012295415.1 Phytophthora chlamydospora
TGCCTTTCGGAGCCATCTGTCCTCCGCGCATCCCACGCCTGTCAAAAATGGACCATCTGTGTCGATTTGGGGCATCACCAGATAAGTCTGCTGATGCTCCTTCAAAAATGCTGAAAGTCCTTGTCCGTCTCATGCACGAGGCTATCCACCTGTGCTCCGCGTCCACGCCGTGGCCTCCGCCGCGCCCTTCGCTGTCTAACGGGATCAAGCTCAAGCTGTCGCTGGCGGGAAATTCCTGCGCCAGCGCGTCAGGTCTGCGTAGCCCCGGCACAGCAATTCAAGTGGCGCCGCTGCGTATGACAGCAAGCAGCGCAGCCATTATGTCGGCGCGTTTTCGTCAGTGTCCGCAATCGAGTGCGGACAGAAGTTGGTGACGAGCAAAGTATCTTGCTGCCAGTGGACTCATTCTTCAACCGGCGTGGCCTGACGCACAATGCCGCTCACGTTTGCCAAGCTAAGTCACAGTCCCGAGCGCGTGCAGAGCGCGAGCCCCACTGCCAGCGAAGATGAACGGCCGTTCTGCTGCCCCCTTGACCACTGCCAGCGCCGATTCAACCGCAAGTACACGCTCTCGGAACATATGAAGACGCACACAGGAGACAGACCCCATGCGTGTCGGGCGCCCGGATGCGGAAGGAGATTCGCCACATCCAGCAACCTCGCGCGGCATATGCGGCTTCACGGACCATTGCCGCACATGCGGTGCCCGTGCGATGGCTGCTCGCGGGCCTTCTTGAGTGAGATTCAGCTCGCGAAGCACCTGAAGCAGCACGACGCGCCCCGAACGCACCCCTGCACAGTGGCCGGCTGTACCAAGACGTTCACCACGACAGGAAACCTGAACCGGCATCTCAAGAAGCATTGCACGGGAGGTCGGCGCGAACAACTCGCGCACTCGGCGCTGATGAGCTGGGGCGTGGAGCAGGGCTGCCGGACAGATAACGCTACTCTGAACGTGGATATCTCCCCAGCCCCAATCGACCGGCCGTGTGACGAGCCCTGGAGCCCGGAAACGTTAGAGATCCTGGGGCATATGCTGCTCAGTTGAAGTGATCTTGACACGTAAGAAAGTGCCTAGTTGCTGTTTAATTAATGAACTGCGTTGCGATCTACAAGGTAGAGATTGCGGGGCCCATTGGTGACTCGAATGAAACGAGAGCGGAGAGCAGATCGTTTTGCTGTTCGAAAGCAGCACCCTGAATGGTGAATGGAAGAAAACGAGCGCCGTAAGTATTGCTGCAAGCGGGATGTGAGCTTCGCTCGCCGATGGTTTTTAGCAGCAGGTCCGGTCGGCGCCGAGTGCAATGCCCGGCCGGGGATGTTGCTGGTAGTTTTCGTAAGCGTTCTTGTTTTCATTAGCTTGGCAACGAACGAGTTGAGCTCGGATTTTCTACCGGAGTGTCTCCTTCCTGCCTGTGACGGGCACCTCACGCTCGGATACACGCGCGGATATCCGTGGATAGTCGGTTCGCATGGAGTTGTCTCTCTTGCTCGCGGCGATCTGGCTGTCTCGCAGAGGCGGTCATAAATGCTGTGTGAGCGGCCCGGCAATTTGGCGCAGGCCATCTGGGATGTCTAACGGGAGCAGTGACAGGGGAGACGCTTGATGAGCTGAGGCCGCTTTGTCCCCGAGGCAAGACATAGCCACCGCGAGCGCCGCTGACGAGCCCGCAAATCGCTGCGGCAGACCTGTACGTAAGACATCCATCACGCTGCCCTGTCCAGCATGCCAGCTTGTGGTCTTTGATTGCGCTCTGCCCAGCCGGAGGGTCCAGAGGATAGTACCGCATCACACCGCCGGCGCTTTCGAACAGCCCAGCCCACCTGTCTGTCGGTCTCACTTCCGAACTCGCCCAACACTACATAGGCATTTCCGCCAAGCAGCAACAGCTTCAGCTTCAGCTTCAGCTACGCCAACCACCAGCAGCAACATGCAGGACATTCAGCTTGATCGCATCGTGATCCCGGCCGACATGACCCCCCAAAAGAGCAGCAGCAGGGCCTTCCAGTGCGCGGACTGCGGACGCCGCTTCAACCGCAAGTACACGCTCACAGAGCACATGAAGACCCACACAGGCGAACGCCCGCACGTCTGCCGCGCCCGCGGCTGCGGCAAGCGCTTCAGTACGTCGGGCAACCTCTCAAGGCATATGCGTCTGCACGGTGCCATCGAGCCCGTGCACTGCCCCGTCAAGGGCTGCACCTGCAAGTTCATGAGCGACATCAAGCTGGCCAAGCACATGCGGACGCACTACGTGCCGCGCACGCACACATGCAAGGTGCCGGCCTGTGGCAAGTCGTTCAGCACCACGGGAAACCTCAACCGCCACCTCAAGAACCAGCACTCGAAGCAGGAGCGCGAACAATACAAGACGCCGGCTCCGTCTTCGCCTTCGTTGTCCATCCGCAGCACGCCCTCGAGCCAGAAGTGCAGTACCCCCGTCCGCGAGAGCCCCACCGGCATCGACCAGGAGTGGACCGGCAACGCCTGGGAGACGGCTTCGGAGTCGATCGACATGGAGCTGCCCGCCCCGTTCGAGACCGCATGCACGGCACCGTGGACGCCCGAGATGCTGGACATGCTCTCGCAAATGCTGCTCGATTAGACCGGCGTGTGGACTAGGATAGTTTTGTAGCAATCTAGATTAACTTAATGCTTTTGCCAACGCACACGACGCCGATGTCTTGATAATGGTGGTGCTGACATTTGCCGATAACGCAAGGAAGGCTTTCAGCCGTCAGTTCATTCAGCAAACCAGAGCTGGCGCCGACGTAAGGTGCTCGACGGCAGGGCCCATCCTAGAGTACTTGTATTGAGATTGCCGCCTGACGACGAGGAAAAACCGCGTCCCGCCGTTCAGCGAGCAAGAACATGAACACTGTCGATCAGCTTGTCTCTCGGTGAGACGCAGTCCGAGTAGACGAAAGCAAGGTTGCTGCGACGGCGTTAGCAGACGCGGCAACTCGCTGCATTCACTGTCCATGGCGCAGTTATCGGCGTGAAGTGGACTTGCGCACACAGCCTTACAACAACATGCACATCCAACAAAACGACAACCGTCGTCGCATTCGTGCGAGGCTCGCCGCATGTAGCCACTGCGGTGGCGACTGCTCTCCAAATGCAAGCACAGTCGGCTTTGTGACAGGCGCTGCCACCCCACAAGACTTCCGAGGCGTGGACGAGGGCAGTGCAAGTTGCCTTTGTGTATGAATACACAAAACAGGGGGAGTAATCTATTCGGCGAGTTGATGCTCCATCGTGTCCACTTTTCAGCAAGCATGGTTATGTGACCTCTTCAAAACTTGAAGCTGGCCAATTGATCGACATGCGCAATGAGCAAGCGCTGGACCTCGGCGAGGTCGCCCGACTCGGGTCCCGAGGGTTCGCTCGGCTTGCAGCCCTCGAACAGAGACGTCTTCGGTGAGAACGGCAAGGCATTTCTCCAGCCTCCGCGAAGCGAAGACAGAGACCGCTGCACTTCGCCGGCGCGCTGTCCGTCCCGGCAGACGAGACTGTATCCAACTGTACCACTGCAGCGTGAGGAGCACATGAGATATCGGCATAGTGAAATTCATATAATCTTGGTGTTCGAGTCGTCGAGTCGCTCGCGCGATCTCACGCTGCTCGTACAGTATGAAGTTCTTCTTCTCCTTGGTGCTGCATTGACAATACTTGGGCAGTGCCGTTGTAGGCATGCCGCTTGCCTCGGGCACTAACATCGTTGGGGTGGCGTGGCAGATCCTCTAGCAGCCAACTCGACAAATAATCAATTTCGTGAGATGTCGATGACATCCTGTAGTGGGTGCTGCAGTAATGGAAGACGGCAAAGTGGCTTATAACGTCACGATTTATTTACTACATACATCACGGTTTCTTGGCCGGGCGTGGCAGTCCCTCCTAAATACTGAAGCCTCGACGTTGCTTCCTTCAACAACGCACGGTGGGGTCGTGCAGCACGTTGACGAGCGTGTCCAGCATCTCCGAGTTCCACACGTCCTCGAACAGCTCTGAGCACGAGCGCGTGGGCGAGAAGATCCCCTGCTGCATCTGCTGTTGCCCGTACATCGGGAGCATCGGCTGCTGCTGCTGCTGGACCGTGATTTGCTGCGGCCAGCATGTCGTCACGCGGGGCTTGAAGTCGGGCGTCACCGTCGAGCCCAGTACGGGCCACTGCTCGGTGCTCGTGGGGCTGCGGTGCAGGAACTGCGGCGGCATCACCTGCGACGTCGTGACGACCATGGGCGGCGCCACTGTGGTCTGTTGCACCTGCGGCTGGCCTGGTGGGAGGTTCGGGTGCTGGTGCTTCAGGTGGCGGTTCAGGTTGCCCGTGGTGCTGAACGTCTTGCCGCATCCGGGCACCAGACACACCTTGACGGCGCCACCGTAGTGGAATTTCATGTGCTTCTCCAGCTTGTTGTTGCTCGGGAACGTGCAGATGCAGCCCTGCACGGGACACTTCATGGGCTCGATGTAGCCGTGGAGACGCTTGTGACGGGACAGGTTGCCCGACGTGCTGAAGCGCTTGCCGCACGTGCGTACGGGGCAGACGTGCGGGCGCTCGCCCGTGTGGGTCTTGATGTGCTCGGCGAGCGTGTATTTGCGGTTGAAGCGGCGCGTGCAGCCCTCGTGCGGGCACGCGTGGATGGCAGGGCGCGACAGCGGCCGCTTCACGCCTGCAGCCGTGGCTTTTGCAGCGGAATGGGTCGGCGACGCCGCCTGCTTCGTCGGGGACTGCGTCTGCGCTGCCATTGCGCTCGTCAATTCAGTTCAATTTTCGCGATGCGCCTCAGTGCGGGTCAAAGCGATAATGACCAGTGGTAGAAGCGGCCGCGCTCAGTGCACCTCGGCCGGCCGTGTGACTCGCATCGGCTGGAGCCATCGCGTGACCTGAGATCTTTGTGTTGCCGTGCTACAGTCAGCCAAACGCTGACCGGCTGGGGCTTATTTGTCATCGCTGAGCAGATGTGGTCAAATCGCAGCGGTCCCACCTCGTGACAGGGGCGCTGAATCGCCGCCGAGCAGCTTGCAGACACTCCGAACATGTAGCAAACTGCCAGGCACTCACGGGCAGCGCCCTCAACTCCGGCGGACGCATTCTTATCCTCGATGGCAACGCTGATCCGCTCTGGACGCACGCGCGATGGCCTCCGGACCGAGATCGGCTTTCGGTGCAGTGAGATCCCCTGTCTGTCATGCCGGACACGAAAGGAGAACGTGTGCAGGGCGATTTGGCAGGCCGCGGGTCAGTCTGGTCCGCCGCGGATACATGTACACCAGCCACGCCATGGATACCAACCGACAGCAGTTTTGCTCGAGGCCAAGACGCCCAGCTCCTACATGCCGTTTGACAGCCATTCGCTGCGGATGGTCTCGTGGTAGTGCCGACCAGACCAGCGCGGCGAAAGCCGTCGACGGCATTGTCGCCAAGAGTCTAGGTGTGCTGCTCTCACGGCGTCTGCCTCGCCATTGCAGTGTCCACCACGCGCAGCGAGACCGTCTTCAAATCCCCAGCGCAGAGATCTTCAACGTGAAGTGGCAGTCGCCTCGACTGTCGAGAGCAAAGGGTGGATCAACTCGCCGGTCGCCGATTGTAGCGGATCACCAAGCTGCTGTGGCGTCGGAATGGATATTTCTCAAGCGCTACGCTGCCGATGCTGCCGATGGCACGTGTGGCCTGTCGTCGCCCCACAAACGCCGCTCTCCAAGCACATCAATTTCAATCGCGACGCACTGCAGCATTGGATTTTGTGTTGATACAAGTACATGTATATTTTTTCGTTTCCATTCATATTAGCTGCTCCTGCTTTGCCTTAGGCTCGACGATGTCATCCAACATGGCTGCTAAGGTGTCTAGGAGGTCCTCATTCCACACGCAGTCGAACGAAGCTGCAGCGGAGCCGGCGACCGAGGGTGCTGACCACCATGGCTCGATCGAGGCGTCCGAGTCGGTATCAGACTCGCCGCTGGTGCTGGCGCAGGGGCTCCAGCTCTGAGTGTTTGTCTTGCTGTTGTCCTTCTGCGTGGGGGTTGTCGTGGCGAGGGCATCAGCGCTCGGGGGAGCGACTCCGCTGTGGTGTTTCTTCATGTGGCGATTCAGGTTGCCTGTCGTGCTGAAGGTCCGGCCGCATGCCTCAACATGGCACACCTTGACGTCTCCGCCGTAGTGGAACTTGAGATGCCGCTCCAGCTTGTTGGCGCTTGGGAACACGCAGATGCAGCCGTCGATGGGGCAGGTCAGCGGGTCGATCTTGCCGTGCAGCCTCTTGTGGCGCGACAGGTTGCCCGAAGTCGTGAAGCGCTTGCCGCACGTCTGCACAGGGCAGATGTGAGTGCGCTTTCGTGCGAGCGACTTACTGGGCTCGGCGCACCGAGTGCTTTGGCTGTACTGCTGCTGCATCGTAGGCAACGAAACGAATCGTTGGCACGGTACGGGCATTGGCTGCACCGGGAAGCTGTAGAACGCCGGGTTCATGTTGTAGTAGGGTGCCTGGAAGTTCATGCTGGCTACGGTGGTTTGAGTCGCAGCTAGAGAAAGTGAGAATGACTAAGCAAGTTCCAGCAGAACGTGTGCCTTCATCTCAAACAGAGACAACACCAGCTTGGGCTGGCAGGTGTTTCAGTAAAGAGGGAGAGTGTCCGGAGCACTTGAAAGCAGGTGGAAAAGCCGCAACTCAAGATGCTGAAAACGGTTTTCATGACAAATCAACCGACATGCACGTGGACTGACGAAGCACGGAGTTGAAGCAGTAGCGGTCTGTGCAAGGTTCCAACCTTATCTAGACGACCCCGTGGATTCTCAGCTAGCCGGTAGTTGTTGTGTCTGTCCAAAGCACATGACTCATTCGAGTTGGGAGTCTCACCGCTGCCAGGAAAGAACTGACCAAGGCGCTTGAGACACCTTGACAAAGATCCACGCGCCGATGCGTGGAGGGGAAGGGCGAGACGCGAAAGCGCGATTCCTCCACGAGTTTTGCTGCTGTTTCGAGTTGTAATGGCGCCACCGGCTGCCGAGGGATTATCTTTGGCCAGAGCTCCAGGTGTATTCGTCGTTTATCAAACAATATCGTTTAGCGAATCGCCCCAAGGTGACAAGCAACAGCCTTCCAGCCACGCTTCGAAGACGCGCTGCTCCAGCTGGTACAGTGACGGCAGTCGAGCTCGTTTGCTGGTGGAGGGGGAGGTGGCTGCAGTCAGAAATGTAATGCCAAGCCGGAGCACCAAGGGTCTCAGCATGGCGATTGTCAATTTCCCCTGTAGGTACTGCGCGTTCGTGGCCATTGCCTTGTTGTGCTTGGTGTGAGGACCGCATACTTGTATTGTAAGGATTCAAGGACACCTGGTTGCGGCACCACCCGTGGCCTCTTCCACTCTTCGCCCGCTCTCAATGAATTTCACCACCAGAGGTTGAAGCGGAAGCACATGGTCTTTCACTGATTTCGCTAGGAGGCAATGCCTTCGAGGCACAGGTTACACAAACACACATGGAGTTGAAGAGCTTAACTTATTGGTTACCATACACAACGGCTACTTGCTTGCACACTTGCACAGAGCGGAGACTGTTCTTATCTCTAGCACGAGAAGGTGGTCTGGTCATCCAAGATGTTGACTAGGGTGTCCAGCAAAACCGGATTCCACACGTCTTCGAAGAGTCCTGTGGAGGAGGAGGACGTCCAGGACGGCAGCTCCTCGCTCCAGAGTGAGTCAACGGTAGTCGCTGGCAGTGGGAACCACTGCTCCGTGCTTGTTGGACTGCTCGCTCCGTGGCTAAACGTCGGTGCTTCGGCTGTTGTCGGGGCCTCATGCTTCTTCTGGCCATGCTGGTTTTTCAAATGACGGTTCAGGTTGCCCGTCGTGGTGAAAGTCTTGCCGCATCCGGGCACCACGCAGATCTTGTTGGCCGTGCCGTAGTGGAACTTCATGTGCTTCTCCAGCTTGTTGTTGCTCGGGAACGTGCAGATGCAGCCCTGCACGGGACACTTCATGGGCTCGATGTAGCCGTGGAGACGCTTGTGACGGGACAGGTTGCCCGACGTGCTGAAGCGTTTGCCGCACGTGCGAACAGGGCAGACGTGCGGGCGCTCGCCCGTGTGGGTCTTGGCGTGCTCCACGAGCGTGTACTTGCGGGTGAACTGTCGTTTGCAGCTGGGCTCTGTGCACGTGTGCACGGCTGAGGTGTCGGACAATTGGCGCTTGAGCGCGCACGCCTTGGCGATCGGTGTGGTCGACGGCGACATCATAGGCGCTGGGCAAATGAGATTTTGGTTGTGTGCTTTGCAACCGATTGCAGAATGAGCTTCGTCTGCGGTCAAGCACCATCAGCTGATCCCGGCGTCGGAGCAGTGAGCGGGGCCAGGCCTCGTGGCGGGCGGGACTTCCGTGTGGACACGGACATGAGTCTCGGATTTGATCGACGTGCGCAAAGCCAACGCCAAGCGCTGTGTGACACGAGGCGCTGTTGGTCGTGTGTTGCGAGACCAGCGTGTGGACCTTCGCGTTCATGGAGAAGCTGTCACAACTCGCGCGCCCCCGCCACAAACAGCGCTACAGCTGTGGCACAAAAGTGTCCGCATCAATGCTCGGCTCGCTCGTGTCCACCGCGGGCACGGATAGCACGCCACGAAAGAGGCCAAGGCCATACTAATAAGTTAATACAAGCGGAGTCAATGGTAAAACATTGACGCAGCGCGCGATGTCTGCTCGCCAGGCAATGCTCGGAGAATGCATCGAGGTCATGCAGGTTCGCACCGAGGACTGGGCAACTTGGCCGCCGGAAGCGAGCCCAGTAGCCCGGCTGCAACATCCACGTAGCGAGTCTGGACCAGGCGCCTTGTTGTTTGTCACGTGTTGGAGAATAATCGATACGCGCGTATGATGCTCCTCCAGCTTTGGGGATTTGAGACGCGGTCACCGCAAGGCAGGCAGCCAACTTGGTTGACCCAAGTGTATGCGAAGGAGGTGGAGCCGAGAGGAAGTGGAGAGTTGGTAACTTACATTGCATTGCTTAATAAAATAGGGTTCCAATTTCAACTAACTGGTCTAGAAGTCGAGCGGCTCATCGTCGAGGAACGACTCGAGCGCGTCGAGCAAGTCCTGGTTGCTGGCTGTCTCGGTGAAGTTGAGTTCGCAACTGAGCGTCTCGGACCAGAGCGTGAAGTCGTCGACCGGAGTCGTCGGGACCCATTGCTCCGCAGCGGTGGGGCTGCCGGCGGAGATGACGGTCTTGGAAGCCGTGGGGCTCGTGCAGACAGCACTGCCGTGGTGGTTCTTCAAGTGGCGGTTCAGGTTGCCCGTCGTGCTGAACGTCTTGCCGCATCCGGGCACCAGACACACTTTGACGTCGCTGCCGTAGTGGAACTTCATGTGCTTCTCCAGCTTGATGTTGCTCGGGAACGTACAAATGCAGCCGTCGACGGGGCACTGGAGTGGCTCGATGTAGCCGTGCAGGCGCTTGTGGCGCGAGAGGTTGCCCGACGTGCTGAAGCGCTTGGCGCAGGTGGGCACGGGGCACACGTGCGGCTTCTCGCCTGTGTGGGTCTTGACGTGCTCAGCGAGCGTGTACCTGCGGTTGAACTCGCGGTGGCAGCCGCTCTCCGTGCAGCGGAAGACACCCGACTCGCTGTGGTTGCGCTTGAGGTCCGGGCACATATTGGCCTGGAACTCGAAGGCGGGGGAAGAGCTCAAAGTGTTCATGCTTTTGAGGCTGTTGTGTGGGGAGGAGGCAAATGGGAAAGTGAGCTGACAGTGAGCTCCGATCCTCGGATTGACAACGACGCGGGGGCGGACCGAGCCAACTGTCGGAGTGTCCATCGAGTTGGTCTAGCGCCTTTTTTTGTCGGTGCATAGTGAAACCAAGTAAATTCCGACTCCCTGGCCGTTTCTGAATCGAGTCGGAGCACCGCACTGACGTCTGGCGTTCAGCTAGCCGAACGGCGTGTGACAGCGCTCACGGCGCTCTGCTGTTCGTAGAGGAAGAGCCACGAGCGAGCGACTTGCCTCAGCCTGAGATATTGCCGTGTTGCTGTCTCCGCTGAGCCAAGCCAGGGCAGTCTCCATGTCCACTTTTTGCCGCGGCCTTGACGGCGACTTACCCCGGCGCCGTTACGTCGCACAGCGATAAGATAGCTGAAGCCGGTGCGTGGGGTCGAAATCAACGCAGATTGTATATGGTCCGCCCGCGCCAACGCGCAGCGAAAAGGGGCGAAGCTCTGAGATCCAAGCACCAAAGATCCACCGTGCGCTTTGTCGTTGGAGGTCGGAAGTGGAGACGCGAGCGATCT